>OENM01000061.1:136168-163364 GCA_900239745.1 Rotaria magnacalcarata
TTTGCTGGGAAAGCGGGTCCTGCAGAGAAAATTCACTGAAAAATCGAATATCTCCCTTTAGGCAAGCCATCGGTCGCTAATATTTTAACCCTGTTAGTTTGGCAATGAGACCTTTCATTTGATACCAATATGAGCGGTTTTCGTGACGAACAGTACAAACAGCTCCATTGTAAGAAATAGTTTCAAGATTAAAAATGAGATATGACGATAAAGATAACCGCTTAAGCTCATCTGAATAAACATAATAAATTTATATGATATTAAGTTTTCGTGGCAAATTTCTTACAATTAGATAATACTATTTTTAAGATTCATTTCAACTATTGCTTACGATTGGTAACATCCATATTGGATTAGGAAGAAACTATCAATGAAGTACGTGTAGTTAAACATCTGATATTACAATTTAGTTAATATGATACAATAGATAAGGAAAAACAACGATCTACTATAATTTGACAGGTGAACCATATTATTGGTGTACATTAAAAATTAGCAAAAATGAAATTACTTGATGAACCACTGAAATGACCATCATTTGAAGAACGATTAGTAGGTGGAGTACCAACAATGGATAATGAACTCGAGGATGTTGTTGTCGATGAAAGATCATAAACTGTAAGTTCAAGAAAACGTCCTTCATGATCTGTATCATACTCGTCTGATCTATTATCATCGTCATCATCATCTAAGATTGCTATTGGACATTGTTTTTCTACTGATGATGGTGGCGGCAAAGGATTATCGTCATTCTCATCGGAAGAGCTCATTTGATGAACAGCTTTGTGTTGTTTCGGTTTTTTAACTTGAGAAATAATTGCTGGTGTTGGTGGAGTATGAGAGATAGTTTTTTTATTCGAGCAATTCTTCCCATGGCCGATATCATTTGTATCAAATTCATAATCAGTGTCGGTTTCATATTGATGTGTAAAGTTATAAATTTCATCGAGAATTTTAATTAATCGTCCTTTAGCTTGAGTTGTTGAAAGACCATAAAGCGTGGCATGACTTTTTAATTCTTCAATTGTCATTGATTTGTAATATGGTTTCGGTGAAAATGGAGATGGTGGCCGATATTCAGACATTGACTTCTTTTTTCTTTTTCGTTTTGTTGATGGCTTTTTTCTTTCGTCATTACTTGTTTTAGTAGATGTTGATAATAGTGGTGGGAGATTCAATAGATCAAAAATTTGTTTTTCAGTAGTTGTAGAAGTTTGATCAGTAGTAGGAGATAAAATAATTTGTCGTGGAGGAGATGGAGGAATATCAATATCAGGTATGGAATAAATTTTTAAATGTTCTTCATCATGTAGTTCATTATCGGCTAATGGCCATTGATCCCAATAATTATGAACTGAAATACGTAATTTATTATTATTATTGTCTTTGAAATATAGCATGATTTACTTGGCTCATTCGCAGGCTCTTTTGTAGTTGTTGCTTGATCAAAACTATCATCTAATAGAATAAAAGATTGTTGCTTGATTGAATTTCTACTTCTATCATGTAAATTTTCTTGTTCATCACTATTATTCAAATCATTTGTTGTATCAAGTGGCGGTGGTGTGTAAATCTCTGTTCGATCATTATCATCCTCATCCTCATTGTTTTTCTGATGGACATTTACTATCATCATCTTCAACAAAAAAAAAGAGACTATTGAATCTTATGTCTATTTTGTTTTTTTCTTTTCTATATTATCAAAATTTCTTGTTTTATTCCCTGCAAAAGTACAAAAAAAGATTATGGTTAAATAAAATCATATCATTTGTGTATCATCTGTATCATCGAGAATTCGAGCTAGTTGTGTCATTGGGATCTGAAAAGAAAAACAATAGTTTATCATAGTAATAATAATAACAACACTGTCGTATTGCTACCTCATCATCCTGAGGATCAGTAGTTGTTATATTCCACCAATTGACATGACCAAAGTTTATTCGGGATATAGTTTGAAGAGGACTGGAAGGAAATCTGTATGAATTTGTTGAAGGTTCTATTGTAATAAGACGTTCACATAGAGAAGAAATACGTGTTGAACATAGTTTTAGTTTGTCGTCAATTGAAACATTCCACAATGGTTTTGTTGATAAACTAAATTTCGAAAATTGAATTTATCGATAGATAGAACTCCAAGATAAAAAAAGAAACAGTAGAATAATACTCTATAGCTTTCGATTTTTTTGATGCAGCTTGAAGAATATCGAAAGCATTAGGCGGTTCTGAGGCAGATTTAATCGAAGCTGAAAGAGCAATTGCCTATAATAAAAATAAGTACTTATTGAAATAGTTCCTTTTTTTCGATTAAAAAATTTTACTAATTGTTGTTGTTCATCATCTTCAGTTCTTGGCATTTCCATTTTAATAATTCGATTTTTTATATTTGTGCCTGTTGTTTTTGTTGTTGTTGTAGTGATAGATTTCGCTTCATCGATGTTTGATGTAGCTTTAGAAGCAAAATTAATGACATGTTTTAATTGAACGCTATTTTGATTTGAACATTTTTTAAGATGCAATAAATAAGTATGTTTTGCATGAAATGACATTCCACAAATTTGACATTTGAAATTTAATGATGATGATGTTGTCGTTGTTGTTTTTCGGATAGAAGATAAAGATGAAGATGTTGAATAAGATAATAAAGTTTTTTGCTGTTTTGTTTCAATCTAAATGAATGAATATTCAAATTTTTAGTCAATGGAAAGTGATTTACAAACAAAGCCAAGTAGCCCCTTGTGGATTCAATGGACAATTCATAGGTGTTTACCGTATTGCATCAGAATACAACAGAGTTCGTGAAATATTACTATCTCGAGTATGTAGGTGGCTTTACACACCTTCAATCAAAAATTGGTTGAGAATAAAAAAATATTCAATATTAGTGTACTGTAGGGCAAACAGTTTGTATAGATATTCTAGTGACAATAGTCTGCATTCTTAATTAAAATAGGCGTTCAACAGAGATGAATAAATTCGAATGGTAGTTCTCTTTAAAGTGAAAGTTTTAGTAGATAGAATTTAAGTCTTATCGTAGGAATTTAGTAATTATATGTTCGTTTTTCTACAACATACATTATTAATTTTAGGTTCTTCAAGGCATCGATTAACATGCTGTTGACGTTGATACATAGTACTTAAATTCGATAAAACTTGATTACAAATAGGGCATATTACATCGTCATTTTCTATTTGTATTATAATTGATTCAAGACATTCTTTTATTGGATCAGTTGTTGTTACCATAAATTTTACTTTTGGTTGATAGGTAACTTTTGAACGTTTTTTAGCTGTTATGAAATCGTCGTCATCGTCATCATCGATAATTACTATAGGAGTTTTCTTTTTTGGTGAAATATGTTTTCTTGTTGGTGTTGCGATGTTTTCTTTCAATGAACTAAATTATTTTAATTTAAAAAAAGACATTTTTTTTGAAGAAAATTACAAACATTGGTCGTTTTTTGGTTGTAAATTTATCCACAAGATAATTATTTCTTTTTTTAGTTTCATCTGTATTTCGCCGAATAAATGTTTGCTGCTGTTCAACAATATTTCTTTGTCTTTTATTTAGAATTGATGTTACAACTTGATTAACACGTGCATCTGAAACTTGTGTTGTGGGATGTTTGAGCATATTTGTTTTTTTAACTAAGACCTTCTTGTTCACGACGTTTTTCACGTAACTTTTTATATCGTTCGTAATTCTCAAGTTGAATATGTTCGTGAATACCTTGTTTTTGCAATAAGTCAATCGCTTTTTCTAATTCTAATTAAGCAAAAAAGAAAAAGGAATTATTCGAAAAAGATCGAGATGTTATAGAATATTTCTACGAACCTTGACTATTTAAACCTTCTGCACTGACGATACGTTCGATTTTACCTTTTTTAATTCCTTCTAGGGTTCGTTGTCTGATCCGATATGAACTTGAAAGAAAAAAAAAACACGTAATTCAATCAATCAATTTTAAATGGTAAAAGTTTTACTTACTAAAAAAAATAACCGAATGTAATAAATGATGCTGTAGTAATGAAACCGGCACCGAGCGACCAATAATACAATGAAGTACGATTTTTACGGATGTCGTTCACCAGTGATACCTAAACAAGACCAGTAACGACTATTTAAACAAAGTTCTAATTTTCTGTATTGAAAATAAATCTATCTATCATTTACAACTTAATCAATAGAGGCCCATCGAAAAGATATCATCTTTTTTTCTTCCGATGCGAATAATAACTAATATTTTTTCTAAAGCAATTTCAAGTATATCATGGTGCAATAGTAGGGGATGAATATGCATCCTATTAACTGTCTGCTTTTACTATTTTACAACGTTTGCCAATTTTCATACGATTCTACAATTCTTTTACTTTACAACTCACATCGTTCACTTGTTTAACTGACTACAGTTTTCAAAAGCACCTGACGTATAATTATTGAAATAACGGGAAGTAAAGAAGAAATATGTGATAATTATTTAGCGAGTAGTTTTTAACAATAAAACAAGTCAAAAACTATGAACTAATCAGCTATTGATGTACATGCAGGAAAAGATTATTTTCATATTTCAATCACTTCTATCATTTGATAAAAATAGTTTGAAGTAATTTGAAAAATAGCAATATGCCATATTGTACATAATTGAAAGAAACATCTCTCTGTACAAACAAATCTAAGAAGATTGATTGAGATATTCCAAAATATGACAGTAAACGTTATATAGTTTGTTTTGTTTCAACGTTGCATTTTTGCATCGTAATCTTAGTAAGATTATCTATTTCTTTAACTGTCATCAGTTCAACCTCGAAATGAAAATGTTAAATAATCAGTAGCTTACCTTTCTCAATCGTATCATTCAACCGCTGTTTGAAATTAAAAAAAATATCTAAAACTCACAAAAAAGAGTTGTGATTTTTTTATTCAAACAAACGAATAAAATAAATCATATTTTTTTGTGTTTATTTAATAAAAAAAATACCATTTTTTTTTAAAGGGTTAAACTCTTTCATATTGTGTTATCGAGCGTTACAGTTCGTTTACTTTATTAATAACACAAGTTAACCATATCCATATAACGCAAATCGAATGAAGCGAGTCAGACGCAAACGTGACAGACATCAATCGCTGTTTCTGAAATGACTTGAATTTTTAGTTGAATGAAATCCGCTATGTGTTTTTCTGTTTAATGTTTCGTGCCTCTACCTCTCGCTCTTTTAGCGCGTCCCTATTTTTCTTTCTTTTTTCTTTTCTTGTATTCTCATTCTCTCCTTTATTTTCTTTTTCCTTTTCGGGTTAATTACATGTATAACTCTATACATCACACTCTATCTAGTAAGCATGGCATCTTATGATTGTATTGTTCCTTCTTCTGCATGTTTAAAAGTCCATTGCCGTGATAATCAAACAGCTGTAAATTCTTACGGAAACTCTTGTAAGCACTTCCGAGTGTAGCAATAAAAGAGCTAAATTAAAAAAAAATATCCATATAACGTAAATGAAATAACGAAAAAAAGGCTCTTTTGTATTTTTATTAAGAGTAAACAATACGTACAGAAGAAGAAGAAGAAGAAGAAGAAGAAGAAGAAGAAGAAGAAAAAGAAAAAGAAAAGAACACATAATATCAATGTATCAATCACTCGGCTTTTTTCACAAATAAAGTCAATAAAAATCTTCTGGATAAGTTTCAGGTATCTCACCTTCATATTCAAGCATGTCTTCTATATCTAGATCATCATCTAAATCATCCTCATCGTCAAGTAAATCATCATAGATAAGTCCATCATCTACTAAGGGAACATTTTGTGTGCCCGTTGTTGTCCAATCTGATATTAAACTATTTGAATGTGTTATAGTTACATTATATGTATTTGTATTCGTTGATGACGATTGACTTTGTTGCTGTTCATAATTATCAGTTGATGAATTTGACGATTGTTGAGTTTCTGTATCAATTACTGTTGTTGAAGATGCAGCAGTAGCGGCTACTGATGATGAAGATAATTGATATTGAAGATTGGGTACTATTTTAATTTGTACGGCGTGTTCATCAGTTGATGAGTTTCCTAATTGTTCGGATTTTTTGTTTGTATCCGAAAGTGATGGAATAGCTACTGTTGTTATTGTTGATGCTGTTGTAGAAGAAGAAATAGAAGACGATGAAGCCGTAGCTTGATCTGTTATATTATTATTGGATGATCCATTAAGTAAACGTGCTGTTAATTCTGATGGAATTTCAAAATCATCAGGTAGTATTAGCGAGACTAATTCTTTTTTAAGATCACTTGTATGACGTATGAGTGATGCGACATGTTGACTTATTGATGAGCTGATACGTTTTTCTGTTGTTGATATATCCTGTAATTCACGAATCCATGAGTCACACTGATCAATGATTTCATCTAGACAAAGAAGAAAAGATTATTTTGATTTTGATTATTTGTTTTAGTTATTTACTTCGTTTTAAAAAGAAATGCCGCCGTACAATATCAGCAAAACAGGCCGGAGGATTGCGTAATTGTTCAAGCATTGCCCATCGAACTGTTGCTTGACGAATGTTAGCGTCATACTCAAGCGATTGAGCCGTGCCAGTTGCTGTGCCACGTGTTCGTTCATAACCAGGCTCATTAAAATAAGGTTCAGGAACGAATATAAGAGATTGTATGGAAACAAGAACCTAAATGAATATTAAAAATAACTATGATTAATTAACAAAATAACACGAAAGATTGTTATATAATGATATTCTTTTCCAGAATCACGATAAAAGTTCTAAATGAACGACAATAGTCAGAAATAGAAAGTTATTGAAGATTCATATAGAAATAAACGTGTCAGTCAACTGTTGTCACAAGAATTTCTTTCATTGAATAGTCATCGAAAGTTATATTATGTTAGATCATATTCAATAAGTAACAATTACTTAGAACAACAATAGCTCACGAGCAAATCTATTCTACATAGAACAATTCATTGTAAGACAGTTGAATAAACATAATTTGTTCTTATTGTATCTTTAATTACAATATATTATAAGTGCTTCTATGATAATTTCGTTATATTGAGAAGGTTGACAGCAAGAGTAAAGTATATCATTAGAAATCAAAACAATTGTAAGAAACAAAATAGTAATACTAATGTTTTGTTTTTAATTATCTAGTATCATATAATTGATTATGAGTCATGTTGAATCGTTACACAAGTGAATAAAATTCATGGCGCAACTCATGAAAGCGAGTTTTCAACATGAACATTAGAACTGGTCATATTTTGAACACGATCAGAATCGTTCAGAAAACCTTCATATGACAGAAATGTATACTTTCATGCTTTTATACGATGTTTGTAGTGCAATAAAGAATTTTACTTTTGTCTACCTACAATAACTAAGTCTCGAAAAAGATTTTCTAATAGAAACATTGAAAACTCTATTCTATGAAATAGCAAACATTATTATTCTTCTACTACTAATAATAATAATTCAGGATACGACACGTTAGAAAATCATCTACTTTCGTAACGAGTGAATTTCTCGTACTAAAAATTTCTACAACATCATTCAATTTTTCAAAATCGATCTAAAGAAAAAGACTACATTATCAATTGCATTTTGTTTGAGCCTGTTTTTTTTTGTTTTTGCTGAAATCTGCTCTTACGTTAGTAAGATTACACTATGGAGAAGAATTCTGCAATTCAATATAATTTCAAAATTACTTGTAAAAATGTCGATGTTGAATTCCATTTTTCTTCTGGTCTTCCATGCCATGTATTTAATATACTTAAACAAACCTTTCCATCATTGTATAAATTTGGATTAAACCTAACTGTATGATTTCCAGTTGTTTCTAAATTAATCGATGGTGGTGTTGTTGGATATTCATTTGGAAAATAAACATCAAATACAAAACATCCATTTGAATACGGTGTCCCATCAGGACCTGTCATTAAAATTTTCATTACATCCATACGATTTTCATCTGAACGGACAAATATTGTCGAACTAAATGATAATGGTAATGATGTTGATATTGTTATTTGTTCTTGTGCTAAACGTTTAATTCTTTGCATAGAATTAATTGTTAATGCATCACGTACCATATCTTCATAATGATATTTAATTGCTTTATTAAATAGAATTTTCTCACCTGATTCATTTTCAATTGTTATAGGATATGTACTAAATTGTAATAATTTCATTGTTTGAGAATAAAATTCTTCTAGTGTTACTAGTTGTTGTTTATGATTAATATTAAATTGACTTGAATTTTCCTTTTCAATTTGTCTATCTTGCTTTATTTTATCATAAACTTGTTTTAATTCAACTGAAAATAAATTTAATTGTTCATCATCATCTATTTGTATCATCGATGTATATGTTTGTACACATTGTAGAAGATTTTCAATTAAAGATTCAATATTACTTGTTTGATAAATTAGACTTTTTAATTTATTATTATGTAATAAACAATTCACTAAACGTAAACAATGCCGATGAATATCACCTTGTTTTGATATATCCAATATAGAATCATTACGTAAATATGATTCAAGTACAGGTATAAGACATGATGTATTTATTATTTCAATTAGATTTTCATCAAGAAGTTCTTCAGATAATTTATCGGAAAATATTGAACAAAATATATCGAATAAATAAATCACATGTTCTTCATGTAGCTTTTGAATTTGTATTATTTCATCGGACTTCCATTGTGAATGTGTTGAACCTGTACCGAAGCCTGTACCTTTAGCCCAAAAATTTGAATTTGGATTTGCATTATTATGATTACTATTATTAATTGTATTTAATTGTTGAATGGTTGTTGATTCAATTTGTTCAATATCATCTTCATAATATTCATCATCATTATCATCGATAATTGTTGGATTATTTGCTGCTGCTGCTGCTGCTCCTGTTGTTGTTGTTGATGATGATGATAATGCTACAGGAGGCACGGTTAAAGATGATATTGGTGTTGATAGTGCATCTTTTTGTTTCCGATGTGGATGATGTGTTATCGATGATAAGCATGAAAGTAATAGGAGAAGAATACTTGAGTGTAATATTTCATCGAGTAAATCATTGGAAGATTCTTTGAGTAGAATTGATAATGTTTCAAATGGTAATTTTGATAATTGACGCATATCGAAACTTTCTTGATGATTTTGTGTTTGATCTTGACGATCATTTAATATTGATTCTTTTTGTCCAAGCATTAAACGTATTATATTACATGCAAGTGCACGATTTTTTAACATGGCACGTGCATAATTCGGTAGACGAAGAAATATTGAAAATGTTATAAAAACATAATATGGCATTGTCATATTATTCGAATTATTTGTTGATGATGTTGAAACTAATGATGAAAAGTCAAAGAAATTAACTTTATCGAATATATTTGTATTTGGAGCAGATGACGATGTTAGACATTCATCATAGGATTGTATTGATGGATAATTGCGAGCAAAATGTTGAGCGAGAATTTTAAGACCATTTGCATGAACAAATGTATCAAGTAATGTTGGATAATCTTTATTTTCAACAATTAATTTATGAGTGATCAAATCATTTTCCTAAATAAGAAAAACATTTTTTTATAGAAAATATTAACGAAAATTTAATATTCTTTAGTGTGTCTTATGTAAGTTTCTAACTTTCTATTTCTTTTCGTAAATAAATATTGAGATAATTATCCTATTGTTTTTCCAATCAACTTACTTGACTATCGTTAGTTAGAACATGATTATCAAAAGAAAATTCTATGACATCAACTTCATAGGTATTTAACGATCGACAATCAAATGATAATAATAAATCACTTAATCGTGTTGTTTTGGGTAAAATACATTGTTTCTTTTGTCCATTAACATGTAACATAAAATGTACATTTTCAACTAGTGATAACGATGAGGTTTTCTTAGGTATTGATAATTCATTTGTTGTTGATTTCGATATCAGTTTTTGATGTTTAGCTAATGTTGATAATGAACCAATTGATTTTGTTGTCAATTTTCCTGTTATTGTTGATCGTAATGAAAGTAATTCAGCTCGTGGTATTTTTCTTCTATGATTACTAGTTATTGGTTCACTTGATGCTTTTATTAAATAACTTTTATTTTTAATATAATTCGTTGCTGTCCAAATATTCGCTTGTAAATAATTAAAACCAAATAATTTCTCAATTAATTGTCCAACATTCATCGATATTGAACAATCTTGAATAAGTTTATGATAAAGTGAATTTCTTGGAAATGATGAATATTCACGTATATTTATTGGATAATCACGTGTATTTATTAAACATTGAATGTATTCATATTTCAGTACAACTTCACTTAATATATATTGTAAATATCCTGTTAATGGTCGATCTTGTTCAAGACGTCGTTCAGTTAAATATGCTAGATAAGAAGATATTAATGACATATTTGTTTGATTTGTTGGACATTGCATAGATAGATTTCTAAGAAGTGTTATTAATTGTGTCAGCAAAATTGATGGTGATTGAATGAATGATGATATATTTGAACTATTAAATATATCAAGTAAATTTTTCCATATATCCGATGCAATTCTTGTTTGAGAAAACCATGTTTGAACATTTGAATATTTACTTATTGTTATTAAATAATCAAGTGCATGATAGATTAATAATTGATTTGATGTTTTATTTGATATCAATTGTATTTGCTGATTTAATTCTTCAATTGATTTGATAAAATATTCATTTTTAATTACTTCATTAAGAAATTCTACACTTAATGAACAGATTTTTAATTGTTCAAAATATTCTATTAATAAATCATTTTTATTAATATAATTCATAGCCAATAATGGCCTATGATGAGCTACTGCTGGTAATAACCATGAAAAATTAGTTAATAAATGTGCTAATAAATTTTCATCAAGAGTAACATGATCTTCTTTTATTTTCCATAATATATTATTAATAGTTTGTTTAGTCTTTTCATTAATTATTTCGTTGTTAATAGTATTATTAATTAAATAATTAATATTTGTTTCATTGAAACTCAATTCTGATAAAATATTAAAATGATTGTAGTTCAATAAATATTTAAGAAATAATTCGAATTGTTTATCCATACAATGATTACCAATAAAAATAAATATTTCATTAAAAATAAAATTATTTGTCATAAAAAGTTTTTCTTTAAGTATAAAAAGAAACTTTTCAAATAGATTATCATCTAAATCAATAGTATTTTTTAAACATAAATGTATTAATTGTAAATAATGATTAAATGAACGATATTTATCGGCTAATATCATTGATACTTGATGACTATTATCGATTGAATTTGAATTTATTGTTGAAGATTTTATTGATGAATACATTAATTTAATATCATCATCGTTTAACGTTGTTACTATTGGTGAATTTGAACTTTTACTTGTATTTATTACTTGTTTACCATAAACGGTTGATATTAATGTTTGATATGGATGACTTGTTTGTTCAATAATCATTTGTTGATCATAAGCATAATAACCATAAATAGATATTTGTTGTAAACCAATTGTATCATGATCCATTGGTTTATAGAAATGTATACGTAATTGTCTAACAACATCAATTTGTTTTGTTAAAGATAAATTGATAATTTGTTGTCCTTGTGTATTTAATAAATGAGCACATGGTATAAAATAATAACCATCCGAAGATATTTCACATGTTATTGATGATGGATATTGTGTTAAATTTGTATTTAACTGATCGATTATAGTATAATGATTCATTGATAATTGTGTAAATGGTATTATTTGAATAGATTTTAAAATGATAGAATAAGGAAATTGTACGGTTAATGTACAACGTTGTTCATTAGGTTGATAGGTGTACGACCATGGTGGTGAACGTAAACGACGTGACGATGATGGTAACGCTGTTTGAAGATTATTATTTGATTGTAGTAAAATTTCTGGTGACGATGCACTTGGATTTGAACATGTAATTTGACATTGTGGTGATAAATTAATTGAACCAATGTCCATAGTATTATTCGACGATTGTCTTTGATCATAAATACGTTGTATAGATGGAATTTGTGTTTGATTTGATAGATAATTTGAATATGTAATTAAATTATTAACTAATAAATCAATTAGTTTATATTGCTTTAAAGCTTCGGATAAGATTTTTGAATTGTGTATTGAGTAGATAATAAATAATAATAATGGTGATGATAGTAATGGATGTGTAGTTAAATAATGACAAAGTATTGGTAAAAGATAACTTGGCTGCGATATAAATGATGATAAACAATAATAAATACTGTCACCAACAGATATTAAATCATTTAGATTTAGATGAATAGTCGTATGAATAAACGATGAATATTGATTGGTTGATGTTATCGATGCAGCTAGAAACTTCGTAGAAGAATTTAATGATATTGACGGCGATGAATCAAGTGATGAGTGACACATTGAAAGAATTGAAAGAAGTTTTTCAATATAAATTGATTCAAGAATATCATCGGAATGTTCACCATCGATCTCAATTGTTTTTACATCGTTTTCTTCAATTTTAAAACGTTTACGTTGTTGATCAACCGATTCATTTTTATTTTCCATTAATTTCGTTACCAATAAAATCATTTGTCGAATACATGTATCATGTAAATTACATTGACGACGAGTCGATGTTGATTTTGAATTCGCTGTTGAATCATTTATTGTTGCTGCTGCTGACGATGATGATGATGATGGATTATTTTGCATAGAAAGTTTATTAACTGTATTCATGTATTGCCATTTATTAACGGATGATGGAGGAATTAATGAATTTGATGAAGATGATGACGATGAAGATGAAGAAGCTGTTTGACGTTGATGAATTCGGTCATAATTAAGAAAACATATTAATGGATGAATATCAGTTTGTGTAAATGAAAGTGGTGAATACGAATAACAGAATGACCAAACCAAATCAATTATATTACGACAAAGTTTTAGACGTATGAATGATGTTGCTTGTGAAAAATTTTGTTTCAAGAGATAATTTAAGAATTTAAGATGACAATTCAGAGGTCCATGAAATCCATTGATTATAAGACGGTCAAGAATTGATAGAAGAGTATCAAGATAAAGACTATTGACATTGGTTGACGACAATGATGAAGTATCTTGAGATTGAGGAGATCCATCTAAGAAGAAAACTTTAACAAATTTATTTATTATTCAGTTTACGAATGAATAATATTTATCATCGTCGAAATATTTGACCACAACAATAGAAACGAAATCAAAAGTCAATTATAATCGTAGTATATTTAGGTTAGTTCCTCACCTAGCCGTGACTATCATATATCTATCGTACTAACAATAAATTGGGTGTGCTGGAAAAATGTCGAAAGCAAAATGTCGAAAACAGAAAAAGTGTCGAAAAAACATCGAAAGGAAAAATACCGAAAGGAAAAATACCGAAAGGAAAAATGTCGAAACGTACATATTAACGTGGAAAAATGTCGAAAGTGAAAAATAAAAAAATAATGATGCCTCAAGTATATGGCGATTCTAATCACATATAATTGATTGCTTTTTTCTTATAATTTTACTAATGTAGAATTTTAGCCAGTATTATTGGGATGACTAACTATTGATACAAGTAAAATAAAGGATTTGAATAAAGTAACAACAACTACTAAGAATTGGATATGCACTCCCTAACCGAATTTTTTTGACATCCGCATGAAAAACATGAACATCTTGAGTAAGAATGTCATGCGCTATGGACACATATTGAGACTTTTCAGTGATCTCAAGTTCTTAAACTTCTTGCTCATGCGCTTGAATTTTTAGCTAAACATTTCTGTTATTAAAGAACTTTTTCAATTTTTTTCAATTTCACGTTCAAAATAACTCAACTTTTAATAAAAATGTATAGTTACATTTTTTTGTAACTCATGCAAACATTCAAGCGCTTGTCTTGAGCAAAAAAGTCATGCACTATGGACGCATCTTGAGCTCAAGTCTTGGCAAGCGCTTGAATAAAAAAATTCGATTAAGGCTATTAATTATTGTGCAGCTAAAGTGCATACTGATTCAAATAATCGATTGATGAAAACTGTTGGCAATCATAGTCATCTTCCAGGAAAAGAAAAACTTGAGGTCCGTGAAGCTCGTGAAAAAATAACATTTTTTAAAAATTTTCTCACCCTTAACATTTCAGCTTAATTTCATACAACAAAACATGCACTATATTATTTTAGATTCTCTAAAATATTAACCTGCAATGTTTCATAAAGTTTCATGTCAATATTATTTTTTCGACATTTTTCCTTTCGACATTATGACGACCAACCATAAATTGAGTTGCATCCCGGTACTTGCAATTTCGCATTTTGTGAGGATCTAGTAGTATTTCAGAATGGATTCAGATTGTATTGAAAAAAAACATGCTGTAGTAAATTGAAGGTGAAGAAAAAGATTGCCATCAGATACATCGATGAGTATCAGCTTTCGTATATCATATATAACGAAACTAGAGTCAGTTCACACTAACAATCTATATTCATATTCTTTCATGAGAATTGGACAAAATTTTAATGTGCTTTTGCCAAAGTACACTCCTAACTATTGTACTTCTCTGTATGTAGGAAAGAATTAGTCAGAAAATTATATTGATATTTAACTGATCTGTTTCAAAGTTACCGATTAAAGTATGATTCGATAAGTGCATCTGCTTTTGCTATCATACAGTGAATTAGTTTGTATAAAATCTCGATTTTTCATCAATAGTATGGATTTTCAGTTCATTAAACAATGTCTACTAAAACTAACCTGATGTTGCCACTCGTTTACTTAGTTTGATATTTTCCATAATATTTATATTTTCATCATCACACATAAATAATCGTTCAAAATAATTAATCACAATATCAACTGTACTTTCATCAATCATATCCGGTGTTGTTTGAATAAATTTTAACCAAACTTTTGCAAATAAACTATTTTCAATATCACCTTTAAACCATAATTGTTTCATTTGTTTAGCTAAATCAGTATTTGTACTTGTATAATATAATAAAGAAAATAAATGATGCCAGACACGTATTGTAATTAGTGATGATCCTAAGAGAAATTTTAGTAACTTGTCTAATGTATCAATTGACATAATAAATAATGGTTTTAAATTAATATTAATTGGTGGTTGATTATTATTGACAATTTCTGTTTGTGTTGATAATTGTTTTTGATTCATATTCTTTGAATAATTTGCTAATGAAATAATTAAATATGATGATAGTAAATGTTCAATTGTATTGAAAATTTCGAATGATATAAATTGATTTTGTTCAATAAAATGACATAACATTGTTTGAAATATTTCATTCAACAAATCGATTGTTGTTTGTGAAAAGAATTTATTAATGTCACATTGATTTTGAGAATTATGTTTTATATTTAAATTATACTCAATCGAATTTTGATTGGTTTGAAATAAATTTTTATTTAATAACGTTTGAATTTTAAATGTTTGATTTATTGTAAATAAATCAAATATAAATTGCATATTACCATCAAGACGATTATCAATTGAAAATGGTATAACATCATAATTAGTATTATTTATTAAATTAATTCCTAATGCGGGTTGTTGTTGGAATGATGATTGACTTAGAAGTACTAGGAAATCATCTGTAGTCGGATATAGAATATCTTGATCGGCTGCTTTATTTTGAAACTGTACAAGTATTTGTTGGGTACTTGGTTTTTTCTTTGATTTTTTAAATGCTGGAAAATGTTTCTTTTTAGTCCATTCATCATTGACTTCTTTATCATCGTCAATATCAATTTCATCATTATCATCATCATCAAAACTATGATTTATTTCATTTGGTAACCATATTTCATTGTCAATAGAATCAATTAAGAAATAATTAAATGCATGTTTTATCCAAACTTGTTCAGTATTCAATATTAATTTCATTAAATCATCTTTACTAATATATTCATTTAATAATAAAAATGGTTTACACGAACGACTAATATCAGATAGGGATTTACATATTAAAATAAATAATTCATTTGATAAATTTTTATTTTGAATTAAAACTTGAATTAAATATTGTGCAACTTGTAAAACTAATGAACGATAACAATAACTATCAATTGAACTTGTTGGCGATACAATAATTGTTGATGTTTGCGTTTGTGTTTGCGTTTGAAGTGTTGTAACGGAAGATGATGATGACGAAGGTTTTGTTGATTTTTTCAATAATGTTTCTTTACGTAATTTTCGTCGATAATTATTTGTTGAATTGGTTAAACGTGGACTTTGAATTATTGATGATGTATGTAAAAATTGCCAATTTTTATTTATTAATTGTGAAAAGTTAGTTTTCTTATTTATTTGTTCAAATGAATATGGAAATAGATTCTTTTCCGATAAACGATAAATAAATAATAATAACCATTCAATTGATTGATAATTGTTATTTGTATTCATGAGTAAATTATATATATTATTTATATATTCAATAGCTAATAAACGATTATATGAAAGTGTGGTGTCATTTGGAGACTTTATTGTTAATAATGTTTGTTCGCATAAATCAATAAGACTTATGAATAAGGATTGTTGTTGATCAATTGTTAAAAGTTCATTGTTGAGAAAATAACGTTGAAAACATTCTTTAACAAATTCTGGCCACCAGGTATGATATGAACATAATTGTAGAAGACGTTTTGGCATATCAATTATTTGTACATGACGAATAGCAAATGTATCGAAGATTTGTAAAGCGTCATTCAACGAAATAAATGATGAAGATGAAGACGAACTAAAAAATAAATAGTAGAAAATTTCGATTTTTACTAAAGAAACAAATAGTTCGTAATAGAAGAAAATGTTTTTTTCTTGTTGTTTTTCAACGTTTTTACAGTTCTAGATTCAATCTGTTCCATTCGAGTGGATCTTATATAGGGTCTCGTAATTATCCTTGAAAATATTTGTATAAATGAGAAGAACTCATACGCTCGCATTCGTCAACAACAAAACGAGTTAAAGAGTGGTTGGTCTGCTATTCAAAAAGAAAAAAAAAACTGTATCTGTGAATTTATCTCTACTAAGCTTCGAGCGAACTGAAAGTTATTGACTATATATTTGAAACGATAAAATTTAATTACCTGTCTGTTTGTTGCATGATTCCTGATAATGATGTTAGTTCACTTGTTAATAAATCTGCTAATAATTTCAAATAATCACTTGTTGGTTGTTGATTACTATTTTGAATACTATCCATTTTTAGAATGGCTCTGCATTGACTAATTTGTCTACTAGCATGATTAATCTGTATTTGTAATTGTATACATTCTTGATAAATATTTTCTATGAAACTTTTTTCTACATTATTCATTGATGATAATATGTTAAATAATTTTTGTCTGCATAATGCATAATTTGATATCAATGTTTCATAAATACCTTCAATAGATTGTAATTTTTTTGCATATTTTTCATTATTATTATTAGTAGTATTGCTATTATTCGTTGAATCATTATCATCATTTAATATATATGGATAACCAAAGAAATATCCAACTGGTAAACGTGTTGATGATACTGAAATATTTGATTGTCCAATTAATGTAATACGTATATATCTTGCAATTATAGCTGGTTGTAAATCATGTAAAAAGAATGGTTGAGTTGCTATGTGTGTTGAAGAAAATAAACGTTGACAATCGATATGTTCACCATGAGACCAAAAATCTAAGCTGAGTGAAGCTAATTCATGACACGATGGTATTAATATATCAGTTAATGTGACTTGTTTTCCAAAATCTAAAACAAAATAACTTCTACTACCACTTGATAAACGATCGATTATAAATTGATATAATGGTAAATATTGTCCATGATAAATATTATTTGATATTTCTGTTAATATATCATCAACTGTTATTCTTTGTTGTTCAAGATTTTCGTCATCGATACGATTTTTATTGGTTGATGATACTGGATTTGTTGAAAATGTTTGTTGATTTTGTACTAATGAAGATGAGGAAGATGATTTCGATGAATGATGAATAAGATCAGTAAATAGACTTGAATTCTTTTTTAATATGGATGATTGTGTTGAAGCAGCTTTATTTTTTTTTGCTATTAATTTTAATTTTTCTTTTTGTAAACCTTGTTTATCTTTGAATTTTGATGCTAAATGAGGTAACCATGGCGATGAGCCACTTAAACTATGATTTATTAGATTATCCATTGTTGTTGGTGTTGTAATAGGAAATGTAACAGTTGCTGATGTTGACGTATCGTTATTTGATGTTTGTGGATTTGTTGTTGTTGGTGGTAACATATAAAGTGTATCATAATATGTGTTTATATTTGGTGTTGGAAATGAAAATGGAAACGAATGTGATGAATTAAACGTCGAAATAGCCGGAGGCATTTGTGGTGGATAAATTGAACTTGATGTTGTTGGATGATATAGAGTATGTGAACCAGCAGTAAGTGTAACATTTGGTGGTGGCGGTGGTGGTGCATTTGTTGCTTCATATGTTCGTAATGTTAATAAATGTGTCATATCAACACATTCAAGACGTGTACCATCACTCGATGAATGAACTGTATAATTCAATGGTGATATTTCAAAAAGATCAGGTATTGGCTTTAAATAAGCATTCGATGATGAAAGAGAATTTGGTAAAAGTTTTGCTAATGCATATTGAACATTTACAAATGAATATAATGAATCAGGATCACATGGAATTATTGGTAAACCAGTTGTTCCATAACGAGAATAGATGCGTGGATCATAACAATTATCATTCATTCCAGCTGGACGAGATGATTGAGCAGCATTTGTCGAATTCGATGATGTGGATGATGACGAATTTGAATTACGTTGACGAAGACTGCATTCAATTAATGTTGCAAGATCAACATCAAATAAATGAGCATCGAATGGATCCGCATAAAATCCAAATCTTAAGAAATAATTAAAAATAGTCATTACAAAATGTTTGTCTCCGAAAAAAGAAATATTTGTTTTTGTTATGAAAATATTTAAAACATAGCTTTGAGAAGAATACTTTTTATTTCTAAATAATTCATTTTAGAGAGTTTTATCTATAGTAAATGTCTTACTCATGAGTAAAATATGATTTCAATAAAAAAGTAAAATTCTGACATAGTAAGTTTTGTCAAATCTAGTATTATTTCGATAATGGCAGTTTTAAGACATAAATCATTTTCTATCTTGGAGCAGCTTCTTTTTGAGAACACCAGTATGTATAATTTGGACAAAATAAGACAAACACTATCGAAAATCAAAAAGTTTTAAGAACTGCTTCAATTGAGGCAAGTATGATTTTAAAATAATTCGATGATAATTGTTCAGTTTTAGTCATCAACGTAATTCAAAATACATATATGGAGACAGTGACAAAACGTTTGATTCAATCTAGATGTTGCTCTCTCTCTATTATGTTATCTTTTCTTAGTAAAAATAGGAAGTCAAAGGTATTATATTCACAGTTACTCTTCAGATATGTTCTACTAGTAGATTTTTTCATTTTTGTAGGCGAATTCATTTCTGAATCTATTTACTTATTTCTTAGTAATTGTCTTTGTGCAGTATCGGTGTTTTTGATTACATCTGCTAATTGTAATGACCATTGTAATAGTTTTGTACCAATTTGATATTGATATCGATTTGTCCATTGACCAATAATAATAAAAAAACATTTCAATGCTGATGAAGATTTAAAACCAAGTAGATATTTATTATTCATTTGAAATAAATTTAGAAAATTGTCAATAAATTTTTCAATTTCATCATCAATTTTAATAATCATTAATATTAATGTAACCATACGTTTAGCTATGGTTCTTGATGCATTTATAAATGTATGCTGTAGAAATGTTTCATTTAATAATAAAAATTTAATTTGATTTAAAATTTTAAAATTATTTGTCGTATAAATGATTGATATTAATAAATTTAATGAAAATAAAATTTTCTTTTCGTTTCTAGTTGTTAATATTGTTGATGTTAAACAATTTATTGTTGAATTATCATATAAACGTAATAGGCGTGCTTGATGTTTTGTCGAACGAAGTGTTATAGAAATAATTTCAATGGGAAATAGACTTTGTTGAATTGCTGATTGATTTGCTGTTGATGAACATTTAGATTCAAGTACAA
The DNA here is from genome assembly GCA_900239745.1 of Rotaria magnacalcarata. NCBI lineage: Eukaryota > Metazoa > Rotifera > Eurotatoria > Philodinida > Philodinidae > Rotaria > Rotaria magnacalcarata. The sequence goes on from OENM01000061.1 coordinate 156,351, forward strand.
GACGAAAATATTTTGATTTATATGTTAATAAATCATAGGAACATAATTGTATAAGACCTTGATCATGTGTTGGCGATTCTAGATAATCAATTAATGAATATGGACCAGCAAGTATATCATCATTTGAAAAATTCAATTTCGAATTCAATTGATTGAATTCTATTTTTTGATCAACTTCATTTTGTTCGTTCGAATAACGATATAAAGTAACAAATAAAGTTTTCTTATATAAATGTTGTCGATTTAAAGTATAACGAAATTCAATTGTATGCAATATGCATGGTGTTGCTGTTTGTATATCAAATACATGTACACAAGGTATGACTTGTTGATTTACTGATGGCTGTTGATTTATTTGTGGTTGCTGTAAACGCCATGTATGACGATCAATATTTGTTTTTGTTGTATCAAGTGTATCGATCCAATACGATGAATTGACTTGAGCAAAAAAATATGTTACAGGTGATGAATCAAAAGATGCAAATGAGAGAAGCGAACGAAGGGTTGATATTGAATAGGAATTTTGATCATCTGTGGAAGATTTTGAATGCGACGGATTGATTGACGATGTAGTCCGTCTATCGTCGGATTGTATATTAGTAAAATAAGTTGGAAATATATCACGAATATTGAACTAAACAAAAAATAACCATAGCTATTTTGTTTTATTGAGCTATTTGTCTTTGTCTTCGAGTACATGTTCAGTGTCTCGGATTATTCTTCTTTTCAAATCTATAAATTTTCGATCAATCATCATGAACAGATTCAAAAATGAAGCTTTAGATCTACATAAAACTCTCTAATTATGTTCGTACAGCTCACTGTTTCAAAATAGAGAAAAATTCCAGAGATTCTTGAAAAAAAGTTGAGTTTCAGTCGAGTAGTGATTAGACTGTAAGTGATCTATAAATAATTCTATATAACTTTTTTTTCATAAAGAAAATTTTGATCACACAATCTTACAAACATCTCAAGATTTGCTTCAAGAAAAAAACAATACTAAATGAATAATTGTCAAGTATATAAACAAAAATTATAGGTGTTTTTGTCAACGATAGATAGATTTATTTATTCTACCGATTTAGCAGCATATTTTTTCAATATCATTTTACCTTATTCCTTACAAAGTAAATAAGTTCATATACTAGAATGAGACGCTCTTGATATGCAGTGATGTTCAATCGTAGAACTACAAAATCAGTGATAGTTCGTTAGTAAGATGCGTACTAAATATCTGAGAATGTGAATTCCTGTCTCTAAAATTGGTTTAGATCCTGTTTCAAAAACAAAAACAATAGACTGCCATTGAATTGACGAAATTTTCATTTAAAATGCAAACCTTTTTAACACCAATATCAATAATCCACGCATAAATCGTATCCGTGCCTCGAATATGAACACATTTTTCAACGCTTCCAATTGTTTGTCTATCTGCTAAAATGCCAATATTATTGTCCTCTTGATTAGTATCAAAACCCATCGAGCGATAAACATCATAAAGCATTATATATCCAGATTTAAAACAAATTAGAAAACATTTTCGTTTTAATATTTTATTTGAATATTGATCTTTGTTTTGACATTCGCCAGTACCGTCGATATTATCGTCACGTTCGATTTCTAAATTCTCCTCATTATCACTAATTATTGATTGTTCGTCCGTATTTATTAAATCGTCATCATCTAATACAATCGAATTTATTGAATCAATATCAATGTCGTTTGTTGATGATTGATAAATACAATGGTAAAAAACTACTTTTAGTGTTAAACTCGTTTGATCATATTCGATACCATAACCATGAATACATTCTGTTGTGTTTATTAAAAGTAACATTTTTGTTTTAGTTAATTGATAGAGAAAAGCTTGTTTAGGTATTCGTTTAAAATTTGAAAATTCAATCAAATAATCATATTTATTATTTGTTTTAGTTTGTTCATCTAATGTTGTTGTTTCTGTAGGTTCTTCAGTTTGTGGACTATTAGTTATTGTTGACGTACGTGACGGAATTGTGTTGTCATAATGATTTAATGTTGTCGTTGTTATTAAAAGACATTTATTACTGTCATGTATTTGAACAAAATAAAAAATAATATAACTTTCACTGTCAGTTGTAATTGGTAATGGATACATTGTTATCGCAAGTGGAATAAATTTTGAATTAAAATAACGTCTTGATGTTAAACGATCAAACTGTTTAATAAATACAGTTTCATTATTAGTAGTGTTTTCTGAGAAATAGTTTTCTTCAGGAATATTTTCTGTTGTTAATTGCTCAATAAGATTTTTTAATGATATGATAGTTTTTATATGAATTACATTTGTGATATCAACCGAACGTAGTATCCAATCAGAATTTAAAAATAATAAATTACGTTCATTGGATATCAATTCATTTGATTTAATTAACCATTTTTGTTGTTGTTGATTAGAGAAAATTTTCTTTCCAGGTTGAATTGAACATGTAGTACGTAATGGTACATTTTCAGTAAAGTCACCCTTTATAAATGGACAATTTGGAGAATGACGACCATGCTCTGTCCATGGAGAATCAGATGGTTCCCAACAAACAAGTGTGACAGTACAAGCAAAGCATAATGCACGATCGTCATTATCTTTCAATGGTGAATAATAAAAACCAGCTTTAGCCATACTTTCCTATTTAAAAAATATAGAATATATTGATTGATTTAACTTTCTATATCAATTATAAAAATTCTTTATGATTAATTGTATGACAGAATTACAAATGTATTATCATTACCTTGTTATCAAATTTTGTCAAAAGAGTTAGCTGTAGATTTGAAAAAAAACAAAAGGGTAAATATTATTTTCGAGTAGCTCATGTTTTATGTAAGTTTTCTGTCAAATTTCTTCTATGATGCTTTCAAGAGGTAACTAGTAGTTCATTGGTCATTATATTTAAAAGAATTGTTTCTATGATGAATAGTATTCATACATCTTCTCTATCTGATGAATGTCTTTATTCCATGATATGGAAAATATCTTCTGTATAAGCCTTCATTGGTTGATCTTATATTGACGGTTGTCTGTCAATGAATGGAGAAAAATTCTCTTTGTAGAAATTCACAACATTAGACTTATGACCGTAAAGATTCCTCTTGAAAGTAATCAGAAGAATCTATCTTGTCAGTTGACGACTAAACAGAACACTAAATGCTTTTATTTATTCATTTTGACCAAACTGTTTATATTGACTCGTAATATAAATGATTTTTTTCAAAATGAAGATAGAATAGAAAACGTTTCTGAAGTCAGATAAGGATAAGATCCAAACTAGCGTACTGTTCTAAGAGTATTGTAAAAACCTTTCTGACTATCTGTAATAGGATTTTAGAAATTCAGTTGGTCGATAAATAAATAAAAATTTTCCCTCCAAATACGAGAAGAACTAACTCGAATTATAAGTAACGATGACCCAAATCGATTACTATTACATATGGAAAATTTTCCTTGTGATATTCACAATAAATCTCGAATATAAAATACATTCTGACTTACTGGTGAAAGCCAGCGATAAGCTGCATGTGGCCAAAGTGTAAACGTTCTATATCGTGTTGCTTCACTAAACATTAAACGTTCACGTGTAGTTCTACCACCGGCATTAAAAAAACTACTCGGTGGTGTTGTCATCGACGTTAACGGTGCTGCTATAGCAACTGTTGGTGTTGGTGTTGCTGGTGTGGTTGTTGCTGTCACTGATGATGGGGACGATGGCGTTTCTAATGTTGATCCAATCTGTTCATCTGTATTTATTACTGATGATTTTTTATGATGATAATATCTTGTTAGATAATCAAGTAAAAGACCGACAACAACAATGCCAGGTAATGGGGAACACATGTTTTGATTTTGTTGTATTTGTTGTTTATATAAACGTAAGATATCAAAACAAATCTTTATTGCATTAAGACAATCGTATGAGAATTGTAGTAGATTCCACGATGATGATGATACATGTTCACTGAATTTCTTTTTTAATAAATCATAAAATTCACTGATATGATTTGATATTGATAAATCTAATGTTGCTAACAATTGGATCAATAATTGTGCATCGCCATATGTCAATTCAATAAGAACATGACAATTTTCATCATTTATTGAGCCAATAGTTGAATCCAGAAAGTACAGACCTTGATATAATTGTCGTACATGAATATGTGTTGATGTCAATAAGAGAAATTTATCATGACATGATATTATTTCATAATATTCATTTGTATTATTTAAAGGTAACGTACGGTGAAATAGAGTTGATAGTTGATCAGCACTACGAACAATTATTTCTTGTTTATCATTAAGATAAATCAATGAATTTAATGATGGGTTATAAACAATTGAGCGCAGATGATTATCAATAGCTGTTGTTATTGATGGATTTTCGTCAGCTTTAGAATTTGTCGCCATAGAATACGTTGATAAAAGGATAGTTTAAATTAAACTAACCATAAATCTACAAATAACTAGGAAAATTTTGTGCTGGAGAGTTCTATAATGGAAATGAATGATTTTATTTCTTCATTGTGCAATGATGAATCATTTGTTAGCATATCGTTATCCAATTAGATTTATTTAGTAATAGAGACAATTAACTAGATAAATAAATGAAGAATAAAATATGAAAATGTTTATTTCTTATTGTTACTGGCGTATTTATATCATTAAAATCTATTATAAGTCGTGTATTGCAACATGTCAGCCATGAACGACATCTATCAAGCATACTTTCCGCATGGAGCAGGGTTGCCAACTGTACCCCATTTGGACTTTTTGCACCCCGCAAAAATCTGTACCACACGGATACGCGCTTTGTACCTCATTTGGACTTTTCCCTTTACACTATATATATATATATATATCAATCATCTTTCGATATAAATCAATGACATTTTTGAGTTTAACTAGCGTTTTTCTTGTGGAGATAAAAGTGTTAATCATATTAGCCGGCTGCCCAAGGAGACAAAAATTCGGAAAAAACGCGTTTAAACGCTCAAAATGGAACCATGGTTGTGAGCCATTAGCGCTCATTAAAAAACCGAAAGAAACACATTTTATGTTCAAAATTTCTACTTTCAAAGCGTAAAAAAGACGAGAAAATTCAGTTTTTAGCGTTAAAGCGCACTTTTATTCTTTAATGTAAAAACAATGTGTTTTAGCACTCAAAAACTGGAGTTTTCCGCGGGCTTCACGCTCTAAAAATGAAAGTTTTGAATACATAATGCCTTTCTTGCGGGTTTTTAATGAGCGCTAATGGCTCACAATGGTCGTTCCATTTTGAACGTTTAAACGTGCTTTTCCAAAATTTTCTCTGCTTCGGTGGTGATTCAGTCATATGAAGCACTGATGGACACCAAGTCGAAACTCGATATCAACTGAGACAATTGCGGCTAAATAAAAAGTTACGTTGAAATTGAGTACTAAGCTGAAATATGAAGATTATTATTTATTTGTACAGTCGCAACCAGAAATGGTCAAACTTGCCAAAAGCAAATAGCAATACCGTCATGAAAAAAAACGTGCGCCAGTTAATGTGAATACAGAGCGTTTTTTCTAATTAAGCATTTTTGTTTTATCTTTTGAACCGAAATATGTTGAAAACAGCTTTAACTGCGAACTCTTTTGTTTGAAAACAAACATTCCAGATCATGTGTTGCACATAGGCAGTTGAATACGATCTTTCTTTCACTAAAAATGCTATTACTAGTCGTTTCATGACTTCAATTTCATGTCTTGTAAAAACCACTTTGTACCCCACGAGCGTACCTCATTGCAGACGTTCTGTACCCCATTCGGGACCTTAACAGTTGGCAACCCTGGATTGGAGATCAACAGAAGTAAATTTGTATAAAGTTTCAAGCCAATTTTCTTTTCAACATAATTTGAAACAAAACAAATATTTGACTAATCTTCTAATTTGTATTTGCCTTGTATCAGCATTTTTTTATTTCACGAGAATTATAGTTTGGATTTTGTTAAAATGCGTACAGAATAAGAATTTTCTTTGACAGTCGTCAACAAAAGAAAGTCAATAATTTAGATATATCCAATGTTCAGCAGTGTCCAAGGACTGAGGAATAGGAATTTCTAATCTACCGAGGAGTTGTTAGTGTCGCAGTGATAGTTCCTACAGGTAATGGAAATCAACCAGTGGCTTCCTCATAGTCCTAATATCCACGAAAGTCGCGATATTGCTTTTTTACAATAATTTGTGCGCAGAACTATTGATTTTCACAATTTTGTAGGTGAAAATGAATGCAAGAACAAAACAATGTCATGAATATTCCATATTTTTACCTTTGGTATGCAAGAAACTGTAGGAGAAGTGAGAAGGAATTCCTAATTCTCAGTACTTTGACACTTCTCCTCTTTCGTCGTTGTGTAAGAAACGACTTAAAGTGTCTAGTTTATAATAAACGATTCGATGCAATTTATTGTCTTGTTTGCAACGGTGAAAACTGCGGCATTCCATCCTATTTCAATCAACAGCTATTCAGAAAAGTGCTTACCCGACCTTTTCTTCCTCTTACTAGACTTGAGTGCACACTCCACACTTGCAACAATCTTCTCGCTGTCAATCAATCTCATTCATTCAGATACTGAAATGATCAGATATCGATATAAGAGAGAAATATTTTTGATACAAAAACTTCCAAATAAATAATATAATTATATTTCAACAGATTTGAATATTAAAAAGATATCTAAAATGCTATTGATTGTCTCTCTTATTAGATTGTTTTTCTCTTTGCAATAGTGCCATATATATTGATATTGAATGAGTTACATAGATCAAAGAAAATAAATCTTCGTGGAATACGAGTATCGAAAGAAAAAAAACCCAAAGATTTAGTTGTTTTCTTAATATAAGTATAGTAGCGATAGATCTTTAATTTGAAATGGATACTAGGTGTTAAATTATGAAAACGATGATATATCGTTAGCATTTAAGTTAGAAAAAGCGCATAAAAAATTGTTGACTAGTGACCCCC
>OENM01000061.1:163500-182646 GCA_900239745.1 Rotaria magnacalcarata
GGGGGGGGGGGGTTAGGTGACGTAGGTAACTTTTATGCCTCCATTGAATAATTAAGTATGTGTACTTTATCTTATAATTGTTGTATAATAATGAGTGGTATCACATATCCAACATTTTGGAGATGCGGTCATTCACCACTGGAGATTTAAGATCTCATTTAGAGATCCACATCCCCCACACGCGCATCCCAGGTCGATCAAAACGGACCACCGTAAACGGCCGTTCTAAGGCGTTTTAACAGGGACAATATTACGGTCATACACGGACACCGTATATCAGTTATAAAACCTCGTAAAGCCGGCGTAATATTATCGTATTCTATAGAACATACGGCCGTATTACTGCCCCTTTTATACGGGGAAAATACGGCACGGAAAACGGGCCGTATTTGTATCGTATACGACTGTTTGCTGATCGTTTTCTTCGACCGGGGATCTCTTGCGCGAAATGCGGCATCTCCAAAATCTTGGATATGTGACACTGCTGATAATAATCGTGCTAAATTTCTATTGAATGTTCGACAATGAATTAGCAATAAACTTCAATTGATTAAGGGGGGCCCCTCTCAGGAATCGTTATTCGTGGACCGATTTGTCTGAATTTTTTAGGCAATATGGATGTTGTGTTAACTCAATTTATTGGAAAGTTTTAGCTCATAAAGTTTTTGTTTTAAAAAATGATTGACAAATTAGTTCCCAAAATGGCGCTTCTCGTAAGGTACCGATTTCTCGAACTGCCAAAGACGTAGAGAGCTACTTCTTTTTTAAATAAAAGAAGAAACCTATCTCTAGAAATGTATATAGCATTTTTTTCGAAATTCGATTTTGTTCGGATTTCAGAGACATTCTACTGTAAGAACTCGGAATTTAGCACTTTTTGACATCAGTGTTATCCAGTTATCTCGGCAAAGAAGTCGAATTTGGAAAAAAATGCTATATACATTTCTAGATATAGGTCTCTTCTTTTATAAAAAAAAATCAGTAACTCATTAGCTGTTCTACAGTCTGAAAAATCGGTTCTGAACTCTCCAAAAAGGTGATTTTGAGAAAACGAATAAACAAGTTGTATGGAATAATTTTTAATTTCACNAATGACTACGTTTCACTAATTAATTGATATAAGAGAGCGCATATCTATTTCTCATTAGATAAAATCTACCAGTTTGTGAACCAATATCACATCCCCGTAACTAAGGAAAATTTCTGAAAAAACCATATATTTCTGCTACTGCTCTCAGAAGACCGCTATTTTCATCGTCCAAAACCTTTCAAAATGCACAAATCGCACATAATCTGAAAGAGGGCACTTTAGGCTTTCAGTATATGTGCTTATCTCAAAATTGAGTTTTTTGAAAACAATCGATTTTCTGAGGGAGAGGTCCCCCTTAATAGATAGTTGTCAGATCTGTCATGACTTAATTATAAGTTTTAGAATTATGATTATGATTTTTTTCCTTTGACTTTAAATGAAAGTCTACAGTAATCATCTGTCGTTATGTTCATAATAATTAGTAATTTAGATAAACACGAGAAAAAGAAACAGATAATAGAAGTCTAGAAATATCGCTACATGGAATATATTGAAGAAAATAATATAAGATATAGACTGATTTATATTATTAAAACAACTATGTTGAATGTATTAGAGAATAATCACATTGACAAAGATAGAAAATATTTCATTATTAACTATTTAAGGTTCTTTTATACAACAAAAAACAAACCAACGTATTGTTTATTTTCCAAGCATACTAGTCTGGCACAACGTGTAGATTATGTAAATACAAAGAATCGTTTATATACGATAGTGAAAATATTGAATTCTTTTTATTACTAAATATGTAAATATTGATATATACTATTATCTAATGACTGAATTGATTTTTGTCTTCATATATCGAATTTCATTAATAAATAATCGATGCATACTAATATTCAGTTTTTTTTCTCAATAATTAATGTATTTTCTTCTGACAAATAAATATTAACAACGAACTATTCGATTGATTATACTCCATATATATTTCTATAGAACGCATCAGTAGGTCTTTAATATTTATAATGCGATATTTAAGTTGTTCTTTATCATTTTTAGATACATATTCATCTGCATGTTTGTTTTCGTATTTCTAATGGCTCTTAGCCATATAAATTCACTCGTACTGTAGCAAAAAAATGAAATCAACAAAATAAAAAGCAGTCAAGCAAAACTTTATAGTTGCTGTTATGCTTACATTCATCATATTTGCTTTGTCATGCGTAGCAATCATTTAAAAGGAGTACAGACGATAACTATGATAAGAACACAATATTGATTCGTTTTCAGTTTGTACACGATATTTTAAATTGATATAAGATTGCATTAGGTTAGAAATATTTGTAAAACAGAAACATGAGCAAGTATAATGGTCATGATAATCTAATAAAAAGCAACAACTATTCTTGTGGCTATAGAGGTCGATCGAAACCATCCGTGGTGCGCGATTCAAATGGTTCTGCTAGTACTTTTAGACATTTTTATCAAAGTGGCGGAAGAGATTATGAGCAATATCGTCGTTGGCTTAAAATATTATCCGAATCTGAACAGCAATCATCACCAATGAATTCAACCGATGAAATGATTCAACAGTAAATAACTAAAGAATCTATTTTACAATCTAAAAAACAGGAGGAAAAAAGTCTTTATCGATTTTTCCTAGGTCTAGAAATATCGAATCCAATGTAAACAGTGAAGTACCTCTCACATCAGTATTACCATCATCAAAATTATATCCACAACAGTTAATATCAGTGCCCAAAACTACACACACCTATCCATTATTGAAGCCAATTCGCCACCGTGTACCCCTAAAAACAAATTCTGAACTCTTGTTGCCATTACCGACATTTTTGTCTTCGCTATCGACAGTAACATCGTTCAAATCACATGATGCTTTTCCACGTGAATGTTGTCATATTAAAACCGAATCTATTTCTTCTCCGACGCCATTTACTGATTGGTCTGTACCCGATGTCGTTCATTTTATTGAACAACACTTTCCAGAGAAACATATAGCTCAAGTAAGATATACATTGATTTTTAAGTTTTCTTTTAAAATTTTATTGAAATAATTTATTTCTTCTAAAAAGAAATTTATGCAGCAAAAAATTGATGGACGTACACTACCATTGTTAACCGAAGATCATTTAATCAGAATATTTAAAATGAAACTTGGTCCAGCATTACATCTACTTACTCTTATATCTAGTATGCAAATGCATAATTTATCGAATAATATCTAACGATGAAGATCTTTGTATAAATTGCATATTATAAATAAAACAATCCATTCAGTTTTGTTCTTAATGTTGCTATAACGACTGTTGATGTTCATAGGGTCTTGATTTACTTAATTTTAGATTGACGAGATTGCGATTTATGCTTTTAAAGCGTATCTACCTATAATCGTAAATATATGTTAAGTGATATGCCCGATAAATCAAACAGGCGATGTGACACATGAATGCGATTGGCATCTAAAAATCAATATTTTGTTTTTCGTATTATACAACACACTTTTTGTTTTGTATAGACAAAGCGATTTTGAATCAACACGTATTTAATGAAGGTCAGTTTATATATGTTCAATGTTATTGATTGTTCTGACGCTTTGTTTTAAGCATTTCACTATTGTAACTATGTTTGGGTTTATTCCTTAATCTTATTCGTAATAGTTATTTCATTCTTTTTTTGATTGAAAATGATAATTAAGTATAGATTAAATTCTTTTCTCGTTTATACTATAGTTCTTGAGATAGAATGCGTTGGTTTCTATAAGTAATGTACGATGACTAATAGTAGTTCATCGATTTCATTCGTAAAAGTGCAATATTTCACTTGAAAATAAAATATAAATGTAAATATTCGCGTTTTACATCATATTATTTTATGTTTTCGTCGTGTTTGTAGCTACATCTTATATATTCATCGATAGAGACGAATAAAACTCATAGAAATAAATACAAACTATGAATGATGAGTTAAATCAGTATTATTACTCTTGAAAAATAACATAAATATCATATGCCTATAATAATCTAACGTCGTTAATCGTAATCATATGTTTAAACTCACTTATGCTCTAACTCTGGATAATTATGCGATCGAATCCTCACTAATGCATGGTATGGAACAAATGATCTATTTATTTATTTATTTATTAAGGTTATGAAAATGATCGTTACTTATTTCTAAGCAAGTCTGATATCGAGTCAGAATGACCGTAAATCGCTGAATGCTGACTTGATACATGGTGCATTATTTAGATCGTATCTGTACGTATACCATACGTCTAAGATATAATCATAATACGTATTACGCTTTACAATTCATCAAGGTAAGGATGAAAACAGTAAAATATAATTTTTATAACTAAGATTATTTTAGGCTAGAATTATAGTCTAGACGATAATGTGTTTTTGTTGTGTTGGTTGCCTTTTTGTTTTCTTTATTTTATGTTTTTTCTTGATTTGCAGAATAAAAACAAAAGTTTATTTAATCAGATTAAGCCCTCAACGTGATTAGTTTTTATTTTTTTCTATTTTTTGTTTTGTCACTGAAATGATCATTTTCGCTTCAAATAAACTTCTCGTGTTTTCATCTCTTATGAACCATGTATTTTATATACTCAGTAATCAAATCGTCTCCATCGAGATAGTCTATTTTCAGTAGAACAACAAGAAATGAGAAAGAAAGTTCGTCACGAACATTTGATCCAAATAAAATAAAGATAATTTAATTATATTATTAAATAGAGAAAATTATGCGGCATATCGAGCTCTTCTATTATTTTGTTCCCGATTTGTTGCCAGTATATTCGAATAGCCTTTTCAATCGATTATATTACTCCATTTTTTTTCGTTCTCGCAGACTAGTTCTTGATGAACATGTTTTATCGTATTATCATATAACGTAATTGTTGAGCGTATAGAAAAACATTGTCATGTTCAATCTCATATGCATTTATTTGTGCTTGTTTTCTGAAAGAAAGAAAAATGTGCTAATTGAGATTCTGGTAAGACTGGAAGAAAACGATGGAATAAACTAAACAGAGGAAACGATTGAGTCAGTCAATAGAAGAGGATTATTGTTTCTGTGTGCCATGTTGTTAACAACATCATGCGATAATAACTTCCGTCTGGCATAGACTTTTACGAAACAGAAATAGTAAAGTAGCGGAATCGCAATCAACATTTTGTTCGTGTGACGTATACACTTCGATACAGCTACACTAACAAGTACATACATCATTTTGATATTATTTGTGCATCAATTCTCATAAGTTAAATAAGAACAATTCATAGACGGCATTCATTAGTATCACTTTGATGTTACATGATTCATAAAACGAAGATATTTATAATGATGAAGAGAATAAGAAAAAACATATAAGAAAAAATAGTTGCTTGTCATCGCAGGCTTCATTAAATTAGCTTTGAAAAAATAGTCTGCATGATTCTACGTCATTCTCAGGTTCAAGATTGCAGACCGGATTTCTTTTTTGTTAACAAAAAACAGAATTGTAAATTACTGTTAAGTTCATGAGTTTAACAGATTCTTTTTAGAAGTAATAGAAAATTGACAAATATACAGATACACACATGTATTATTGTTTGTATAAGCTAATAGTAACAGAAATGTCATTTGAAATTCGAAAAACAAATTATAAATTTTATAATCAGGTTCTTTTCTTTTCTTTCACTAAATTGTAAATAAGAATAGAATAAGAATAAGTATTCTATATTTGTTCCATTTGATCACTTTGATGTTTTAGGATAATTTTCCATAAATGTCATGCACAAAAATCTGCTTCGTATTTTTATCTTAAGACAACACATGCTCAATGTTCTATTTTTGCTTTCTATTTCTACTAATCTGAATGAAGTAATAAGAAGAACAAAGATAGTAGGAGAGACACCGAGACAGAGAGAAGAACTGGAAAAATATGAAAATGTAGCATACAACCGACATTTTTTCTCTTGCTATCGAGCGATGCGACGCATTTGATAAAGAGCTGACGTCAAGCATTTACAGTCTCTCTTTTTGTCTGTGTCGCTTGTTTTTATAACGGTCGTTATAATCTATAGTAGCATATCTTGTATATTATGCGATTAACCAATTTTTATATGTATAGTCACAAATTTTTTATATCATCAGCATATGTATCTCATATATATATATATATATAAGTGAAGATGGTGGGTTCCCTGTCAGCACTGATAAATTTTATCCAAGATAGTCGTGCCGAGAAAAATATGCTTATATTCAATGATCAATCTAATTTTTGTTTCGTTTCTTTTTTCTTCTTTCTTCTTTTATGTTTTTGTTTCTGTAATCTATCTTTAGAATAATATGAAACGACCCATCCAGATATTGGTTCATATTACTACTATTAATAATAATCATAAACATAATCAATGTCGAACAACTCAACACGTAAGTTGTTTTACAAGAAGTTAATGCCTTACGTTAGCAAATTTCATCATTGATTTTTCTTCTATTGAAAATATGATTAATTACAGAATACTTTAGATGGGATGATCTTGACGTTATTTCAGAGATGAAATGATTGATTAAATCGAATGAACACTTGAGTTCCTGAATACTCTTGATTTTCTCATTAAATCGATCGTATTATATTAGATTCCTTATTTTATATCGCCTATTAAACTGTGTTTCCCCTAAGTTTCATGTATTTCTTGCCAGCTACTATTTTTATGGTTCAATTATAGAAATTAGCTTTTGTTTACAACTGTTAGAGTTATAGAACGAGACGTATTTTTCTTCTTGTAAACACAAAATTTTTCTACTATTTTCAAAAACATTTGCAAATTATAATTTTTTTATTTAAAAAATACAAGTTCATATTATGTTTCTTCCGCTAGTCTAAGTTTTGGTTACATGTTATTTTTGTTCCTTTTTTTAAAGCTAGGTTATATTTTATATTTTAATTTCCAGAGTAAAACTATGTTTAAATGAAAGACATAAGAATCATAATGAATAATCTGAGATTGCTTAGTGGAGTTTTTTTCTCCTTCCAAAAAATTTAATCGTAAAACTCCTGAGAATAATTGATGTACTTAAATAGTAATTTTTTATTGTTTAAATAATTTTTACGTGTTTTTTCGCTGTAAAAAATATAATTATCTCAGTAAGAAAAAGAAAACTTCGATCGATAGTATTTTATCATTGTTCAATTTATTCCGACGTAAATTATTTATAATTTTTTGTTTTTGCTTTCGAAGATATGGACGAGGGTATTTATCGAATGAGTTTTGTCGAAAGTCTACTTGTTCTTATCGTTATTGGTTTATGGCTATTGGCTGTTATTAGTTTAGCAAGAAAACTTGAAAGAATTTGCAATCCTCCATCAATATTTCCTAATTATTCATTACACACTAAGCCAAGTATAAGTCCGTCATCACGTCGTGATCGACATTCAAATGAATCAGTACATTCAACGCTTCCACCGCCAATTAATTTTGTTCGTGCAACATCAGAACCTGCTATTGATGCATCACCTCGTGCAACTATTTATGTTCGTTCGCCAAGTGAAACATGCTTACATGTTAAGTCAACTTCAACATTACGTATGTCAGCTATGTCACAGCATTTAAATTCGCCTTGTAAGCTTGAACTAGGGAACAGTTCAATGAGTCGCAGAGCTGAGTCACTAACTGTTCCTCGTACAAGTAGTTATCATATACGTGTTGAAACTTCTCAAAGACCATTACCGACCAAAACATTACTAGATCCGAACCGTATACCGACTATAGTACGACGCAGTCTTTTAGACTTACATCGACGTACTTTATTTTCGAATACTACGTCAAATTTGTCGCCTATTCGATGCATTGTCACAGCGGCAAGTAATAATACAAACAGAAATGAACCACATACGGTAACAACTATACCAGCTACAACAAGTGTTAAAGTTCCATTACTAAATAAACATCGAAGAGCGAATGAAACAGATGAAGATGAATGGTATCGAGGTAAATTTATTATTCAAATCACAAAAATATTCTTGAGAACATCCTGTGTCGATATGTTTTTATGTTAGAAGTTAGTTGCATGCCAACCATGGAGTTCTTTTTCTTTCTTTCTTCGTCTTATCAGAAGAGAAAAAAAGTTAAAATAACAAAAAATGGGCAAATATACAAAAAGAAAAAAAACTAAAAGAAAAAGACATCATACATACATCGATTGCTACATTTCTTTTTTGCTTACGACGACCATGTCGTACTTTGAAAAAAAACGAAAATACACCGAAATCTACAGTAAAACTGAACATTTACAAGGATATTTAGAAGAAAAAGTACAGATTATTTAATTTCTTTTATACTTCTTTAATTAATAATCTTTTTCTTTTCTCTCTTATTTAGACTCGCAATCAAGCGACTAATTTATATCAATTTCTTAAACCGTCGCAACGCTATGCAATTCAAATGGAACAATTTCGTTCTCAAATGAATTTAAGTTACCAACCGCCATTACCACGACCACCACCACATGCATCCTGGTGATCTATTCTATTGTGATATTTCAACAACAGAACAATTATAATCGATGGAAACGATAAATTCTCTATATTATATTTTGTTTTACGAAACTCGTGTTTTTTTTTTTTGATGGAAAAATACATTTATTATATACAATTCGAGAATATTAAAAGGAAATAGGTATAATGCCTAAAACAAATTTATTCACACACAAAATTGTAAAGAAAAAACAAAAAAAAATAATCTTATTAATATCGAAAAATAGTAATTGGCAACGATATATTAGCTGTTTTTATCACTATTTTGATTGATTTGTTACTTAAACCAGATTGAAACCTTGATTATGCTGAATGGCTTCAAGTAATTTAGTTTTTAGAATTTCCTTTGAAGAATACGTTGGTAAGTCAAGAATGTTGAAGCATGTATGACTAGCAGGTAGATGAATATCGTCGGTATAACTTCTTTGAATTGTCATTGGCTTGAAAAAGAAAATGAAGAAAAAAAAAACAATAATTAAACGATACAAAATCTATTCGATTGATTGATTTACTTACTAGTGTTTGACTCCATCCGAAGACAGGAACTCGATCAGAACCGGTAAGAAATACTAAAATATAACAAACATATGTAAATGTGTGTATAAAATGTTTTTCTTTCTTGTTCAATGAGAACAATAAACATTGATCGTTAAGTATATGAAACATTTTGTCTTGCTTCTAAAATACACAACTTTACGAAAATTGATTATTATGATTCTCAAAATAGTTATGTAATCATTATACTTTTTTTTTGAGGCAATATTTCTTTTTCTAATAAATCATTTTCATCTAAACGTTAAACAAGTTTATAGGTTGTATGAAGAATTGTAATTCTGCATGCTACTTAATTCTAGTAATGTGTTTCGATCTATCACAGGACATCTATATATTATAATAGGATGAATTGTTTTGTATCTCAAAAAATAATTTATAAAAATAAAGATGAAATCTATTTTTATACTCGTACATAGAATCTTAAATGTATAAGAGGTATATATGAATAAAAATGCATTTGAACTTCAAATGAATTGAGTCTCACGTATATTGTACTATAGTAATTCTGTAGAGATTTAGCTCGAAACTAACTTATTTTGCTAAATCAGTGCTTTTTTTAAACTAGTTAATTATTGAAATAACACCCTCGGATTTAATATTAATGACATTTTTTTCCATTAATCAGTGAAAAAGAATTTGAAAAAAAACCCAAAATAAAGGATTTTTATGTTAGTAATGAGAAACTTGTATATAATTCAATTAATAATCGGAAAAGTCATGAACGAAAGAAACATTAAGAAAAGTGGATAGTATTCAACTATAGTAGCGTTTACCGGAACGTTTAATTCTCTATATACTTATATAAATACGTTTGCAATCATTTAACTGATAGATATTGCCAGATTTGATTAGATGAACACTGTACTGGATTTTAGGTTCAGTTCATAATTATTAGTTACTAAACTTGAGTGAATATTTTATAAGAAAGAAAACTAGAAAAATCTATGAATTTCACAATAGTCGTGTTAGATTCAATTGATAATCTGTGGAAAATATTTTCAAATTGTGAAAGTTTCGTTTTCGTTCTCGTATGAGGTTCATACTTTTTATTTATTTAGAAGTAAGATTTCTATTTTTCAAGTTGAGAAGAACCATTATTACCCAGAAAGCAAAAGGATTTACGAAAAATTCCGAAAAGCTTCTTTTAAGATATATGAGAATAATTGGTAACATATCACTTTCTAGGACTCTCATGCATTAAATTATGAGCTAATCGATATGAACATCATAATACAATCTTTTTATAGATATTTATCTCTCCGTTGCCTTGTTTTTTTTATCAAGTAAGACCAACAATCTAATTTTAGAAAATTACAAAATTTTTCAGTTGACAAGCCAGTAGTTCAGATTTTCTGATATAGTGATATCTGTAGTATTCTTATTAAATTTCTATTTAATTGGATTAATAATTGTTACTATTTTTAGAAGTCTCACTGTTGGTGACAAATGTTAAATTGTATTTGTTATTACAGAAAATGTACTTACAAAGAAATTTCTTTTTTTCAATTTCATTCATTTTATGAAATACTTGCCAAAACCACTGGCTACAAGTAAAGTTTCGGTGTTCAAAAATATCAATAATAATATTCTATTTTTTCTGACTTACATAACACGATGATTAGCATGATATTCACCTTTGTATTCGGTTTTCTTTTGAAATTCATTCCAATCATAGTGCGTATTGCCAACCTGGAATAAAAACAGAAACATTGCATGTACTTATTAGTATCATTTTTCAAAAAACTATTTGCCACAAATAACATCAGTTCATCCGGATAAAATAATTCTAATGGTTTCGAATTGATAACGCGACGAAAGCCAGTTGAAAAAGCTTGAAATTGCATTTCACATGATTTATTGAATATATAATCAATATATAAATCAACAAATTCACGTTTATTTGCTTGATTTACCATTATAGATGAACCACCTGGTTTTAATTCAATTTCACGTGTTTCACCAAAACAATCACGTTCAATAACAAATGCAAAACAAAGTGCACTTTCAAGATCATCTTCAGTATAATTTAACAATGATTTAAGACTTAGATATATGGTCGGTGATAATGATTTCATGTCGTCAAGATCAATTTTTCCTTTGTTTAATAATTTTTTATATAACACTAATGGAAATGGAAGATCAATGATTGTTACATTGTAGACGGCTAATGCACAAAGTGTCTGAAAGAAAATATTAATTCAATAAAACAATTAAAATGACTTTTTTTTGTATTTAGTTTAAAAAATATATTAATAAATCAGTAAGAAGACATGTACTATGAATTTACATGACATTATTTCAAAGATGATTTACATAAACCTATTACACCTACGGACTTCAATAGCACTTAACTAATTAATGGTTATTTTTTTATAAAAATTTTTTTACATAAAACCAGTTTAATCCAGTATTTAGCAGATTTCATGATTAAAAATATTATAATTTCTTTAAAAATTGTATAAGGTTTTTGTTTTCTTTCAAAAAAAAGTAACTTTGTAGAAGTCTTTAGCTTTATTCATTATCTATACAATTTCTTTTTAAATTAATTTCGCTTTCATGAGCAGGAAGATAAACATAAGTCAAAATGTTTGTTATGAGTATTTACTAGATTTTATCTCAATAAAGAACTATGCTAAGAATACGTTTACTGATTCAATGTCGTTTTTAATGAAAGTGTTAATTTATAACATTCATATCGATTTCCTTTGTAGGAATCTCTTTGGCAGAACCGATTATTGATTTTAAGTCCGTTCGAGATAAAAGAAAACAAAACAATAGTTACAAACAATATTATTAGAAAACAAAATGATATTTAGGTGTGCTGGAAAAATGTCGAAAGTGAAAAATAAAAAAACAATGATGCCTCAAGTATATGGCGATTGTAACCATATATACTTCATTGTTTTTTCTTATAATTTTACTAGTGTAGAATTTTAGTCAGTATCGATAGGGATGACTAACTATTGATACAAGTAAAATAAAGTAACAACAAATAATAAAGATTGGATATGCACTATTAATTATTGTGCAGCTAACGTGCATACTGATTAAGATCATCGATTGATGAAAACTGTTTGCAATCATAGTCATCTTCCAGGAAAAGAACAACTTGAGGTTCGTGAAGCTCGTGAAAAAATGACATATTTAAAAAAAAACATTTTCTCGCCCTTAACATTTCAGCTTAATTTCATACAACAAAACATACATTATATTATTTACAATTCTCTAAGATATTAACTGACAATGTTTTATGTCAATCTAATCCTTTCGACATTTTTCCTTTTTGCCTTTTCCATCATACCGATTAACCTATTGACAACAATCGACTTATAATAACGAACGAATAATATACCAATCGAGCACAATGACATCTCAACGACTTTTCTTATTGTTAAACGCTACAGTGGATACTTCTCATATCTCTGATCTTTACAAAAAAATAATAGTTATTTCGACATTTCTAGATATGCTATAAAAGGTCAATATCAGAAAAGAACTATGATGATATTAACGTATCCATTATTGCTTTCATCTTATCAAAAACAAAACAAAAAAGTTCAAACCGAAAATATATCCATTTCGCAACCAAGTCTACAATAAATTTGAATTTATTTGATGCTAATACTTACTCCAATTAATTTAAACATTGTTTCATCTTCAACAGTATGTTCAGAAAACCAAATTGTATTTGTTTCATCATAAAAAGCTAATAAAATAATAATGATAAAATAAAATAACATAATTAGTTTTACAATTTTTCTTACTAAACATGCCATATTTTGGATTCAATATTTCTTTCGTTAATAAAAGAAAAAATTCTTTGCGTATCCCTCCAGCATCCAGACCTTCTTCATTTTGAAAATAGACTTGTAATGGCTTTTTAAAATTTTCTTCTTTTTGTTTATCCAACTAAAATAAAACATTGCATTGTTTTTTATATCAATTTTTGTTTTTTTTTTTCAAAATTTTACTTGATTTATTGTATCTTGGACAATATTGTTACGATTAATATGCAATACAAGTAGAGGATTAACTGTATCGACATGTGCACCCATCATGGTTTCAAAATTATATAAAAATGCATTTTTAATTGCTTCTTGCATTTCAAGTTGTCCATTATATTGAAGTAAAACTGGAAAGGATTGTTATTTAAAACTAAAAATCTATTAAAATACTTACAAATTTTTGCTTTAAGATCAAATAAAAATGAGTATTCACAGAAAGAAATTAGTTTTCGATCCTAATTGTAAATAATAATAAAAAATATTTCAATTAATTAATATCATTTGTTTATTTATTTTACTAACTCCTCTTTGTTGATGCAACCGCCAATAATCATAGTCATGTTTGAGATCAATTGAATCATTAAGTTCTTTCATATAAAATGCGTCGTACGTTAATAATTCCGGTTTTGCCATATTGCATGAAACCTATTTGAAACAGAATTATATATGTTAAATCTATTATTATTATTATTATTATTATTATTATTAGTTTAAATAGAATAGACGTCTTCTTTCAACAAAAAAGATGAGATCTTTTATTATATGCAACAGTAAAAATATACCAGAGATTTCTATTGTTTTTTTCTTATTTTGTAATTGTTTAAATAAAAGAATTTTTCGATAACTAAATAGATTTGCAGATGTTATAAAATCATACCATTGACTTTTTGTTTACCTGCAAATCCCCAGAGCTATTCATATTTTTTTAATCTGTATTTATATATAATGTGACGTTACATGTGTGAAGGAAGTTTATTGATCAAACGAAAATATCTATTACCTCTGATGTAACACTTTCTTACGATGGGTTTTCAATTTCACTAAAGAACTTGTTGCATATAATATAGAAACTTTGAAAACGTATAAATTCTTATAGAGACAAGCATCATTCTCTTTATGATTATCCTCTTGAGAAAGGACATAAGTTTGGAGAGTTTGAAGGAATCTTGTATGGAGAGTACAATTGGCTTCTGCACAATATTAAATGTGAATACTTTATTATCGTTCTATTGAAAGATACTAATGTTTTAAAAAGCAGTGTGATACTCATTACTACACAAGCCATTTTGTAAGATGATAATACGTAGTTTTATTAAAATCTGATTAACGAGAAAAATCTATCAACTAGCTAATTAATTTGGAGTCATAACCAATATTTATTAATTTATGTTTTCCTTCGTTTCGTTTGAGGAATACCAATGGAAAAAAAGTGTTTGATTTACGACACCAGAATTATCACTGACACAGACCTTAGTGCAAAAGCAAATTTTATCGTGGAAGATGTCTTGCCTTTTGATTTAATCTTTCGCTAGACTAAGTAAATCTCATTAAAATTGGCTGTCTCCGAACAAATTTTCAAAAAACAAAAAAATAAAAATAATTTTTTCTAGTTGTTATTTTTTTGGAAGAGCTACGAAATCAATTTGAAAATACTACCATAAAAATGTAGTATTGTTGTGTCAATAATATAAATATCCGAGATTATTTTCCTGATATCTGTAACTTATCAGTCTATAAATCATGGGCATATTTACGACTCCTAAATGATAAACCAGTTTGCATGTTTCTTTAATGAATGTGAAAATTTTCAAATATTAACATAAAGTTTGCTTGAAACGAAGAATTTACAGTTTAGAGAAAAAAACTATAACGATCAAAACATTTTCAAATCTTACATTATGCACTTTTTTAAGTAATTCTAATATGGCTCTTAAAAGTATTTGATATTGTTGTGTACGTAATGATGACAATGATGGAAGAATTCGAATTATTTTGATTACAAGAGGTTTGTATATCTGATAAAATATAGTGAAAATAATTATTTTTTATTACAGTTTGTATAGAATTGTTTACTTCGAGAATCCTTTCAATATAGGGTCGTCCAACACTTAAAATCCAACAATCCAATACTCGACCATCAACTTTTTGTTTTAAACTCGTAGTTGCTTGAGCAAACGGAGCTGCTACTGTTTCGAGTAATTCTTCGTTTTCAAATATATGACAAAATGGCAAAATCAGATAAATGCGCAATGCTTCAAAACATGGAGCTGCTTCAGGTAATGCAAGAAGTATCGATTGAATATGTTCAGATAACTAGAATTGATACAAAAAAAGGAAAACTGTATTAGTAATACGTCGATAGAAAATAAAATAGACCAATGTTTGAATTGCTGAATCACATGAGCGTAGTTTTTCCATCACAGCTATTACTTGATCTAGATCTATACCGGGATTATTTGATGATGTGCGGAAATGCGTATCTGGCAGAGCTAAAAACGAACCATTTAAACATGCTTCAGTATTAAACATGCGAGATAGTTTTCTAAAAGGAAAAAAGAATTTATTAATAAATGTTTTTGAGTTTTATTGAGCACAAGTAAACCGTTTAGCAGTTCCCATTGTTTCTACAGATTCAGAAGCATGATGAAGCCATTTCGCAAACTCAAGTGTTAATTCAAGAATTGGACGGTTCATGCAATAAATACGATAATCATCTGGCGGTTGTGCCTAGACGATCAATACTTTAACGTTTGAGAAAAGAATTCTACCTAGATATTTTAACTAACTTGGTAGGAAATTCGAACAAATGTATGATGACCGCCAGCATAAATTCCTAGTACTTGCATGTCTTGATGAATGGCTTCTATGTCACCTTGCCTAGATTTCTGCCGTGAGAGCAATCGAACATTATCATGTGACATTTGCTTTTCAAGCTGAAAATTCTCAGAAAATACGTTTCTTAAGATAAATGATAGCTATGTATTTTTTTAAATTCAAATCAACCTGTTCCATAGTTTTATATGGTAAAAATTGTATCGGTAACTTTTGTGGTATGGTAATATAAGATGTTATTTTAGTGTCGTGACGACCTACACAAGCCAAACCAAATACAGATACTTGACCAGCGTTGGGAAGAAATATAATGGTATGAGATCTAAATAAAATATACAAATGAAAATGAAATCAGCTATTTTCGATCTTGAAAGTAACTAATGCTGTTAGGGCCATGCGAATCATGATATACATCATGAAGAAGTCTCGTATCATCATCTGTATACACTGTAACAATCAACGGAGACGTTAAATGAGAAATTGAGTGTACTATACAATGATAAAAAGAAGGAGGTACAGCTACTCTAACTTTAAGGTAATTATACGACACCAAAATCTTTTCTGTTCGAGTTCAGATTTGTCGGAAAACAAGGGTGAGACTTCGTAGAAAAATGCCTGTCGTAATGATTGATTGTCTTTTGTCTTTACTATGGATAAATAATATAATGCAAAAACTTTTCAACAATATTACACACAGTCGAAGGATGCTTTTTTTCCCACTAAGTCGATCTGTTTATTAAGAAAAAACACTTTCTCTTATAATTATTTAACACTCTATAAAGTTGTTCGTTTTTTGTAAAAACATATGTATAATATAAAGAAACTGTACCATTTGATCAACATTAAAATGTAGGAAAGTCTCATAGAACATCTATTGAATGATGAAATCTAGATGTAATTATAGATGAACTACTATGAATGCTCTAGCATTAAGTTGTTGATTTTCTAGAAAACTTCTTTCTGTCAAGATAAAATTCCATTTCTTTTTAGATAAACGCACACAATTGGGAATCATTATAGGATGATACATGCAATCTAACAATCTTTTTATGAAATGATTTCATGTGTATTTATGGAAAAATGTTCATATTAGAAATTTTCGATCATACTGATTCGGAAACATGACGTAGAAACTACGGTCTGTCTAAGTTAGAAAAATACGTTTCATTCAGTACGACTCGTGTATGTCATTCAATCGTTGGCTTTATGAAATGAAGGCAGTTTTCCTAATAAATCTTTCTGAGAATTTCAAATTCTTTTCTTTACAGTTTAAATTAAATCACACATATATTTCAATCTCGTGTTTGATAATCATACCTGCCGCACGCTATTTGTGTCACTTGTGAACCCATTAATTCAGAAATTTTTTTTGGTAACAATTCATTATTTGTTGAATTATGTCCAAGTTGTCCATGAATACCGCATCCAAATGAAAATACTCCACCATCAAGTGTAACAACTACTGAATGTTTTTCTCCACATGCAGCATATGCCACTTTTTGCTGTTGTAATCCTTTTATATTACTTGGCCATATACGAGTATCAGTGTCGCCTAGTCCTAATTGGCCAGCTCTGAAAAGATATTTTACATTCTAGTTTCTATAATGCTAACAGAATATTAACACTTACGAATTGAGACCACACGTAAAAACTGTTCTAGAAAATATTAATTAATTAAATAGAAGTCAATGCGATATTTTATTTCATATGTTACGAACCCGCTCTTAGATATTATCAATGAATGATAAGCACCACACGCGATATATACAATAGGACAACCACGTAAACATGCGATTGGAGTAGCAAGTTTATAATCTCTAGAATTTCCTAATCCAAGTTGTCCATGAGTGTTAATTCCTAAGGCATACACTGTACCATCCTAAATAGAATGAATGATTGTCAATAAAAAAAAAGAAACTGAATCACTCTATTTACTTACATCCGTTAATCCTAGACAATGAGTATATCCTGCAGCAATTTGTATTACTCGTCTATTATCAAATCCTTTTAGGCATCTATTAATTAAAGTACAAATTTTTCTTCGAGAGATTTTATTAAATATAAATCATTAACATACTCAGGTTTAGAATAAAAGAGACCATCGTCATTTGTTATTTTCCCACTAATAGAACCCCACACGACAATATTTCCGTTTAATGTAAGACACATTGAAAAATATTGTCCACATGCTATTTGCACAGCATCCTCACTCTGTGGTAATATCACCTTTTCTGAATCATATAAAAGAAATTATTCAGAAAAACCTTTCTACTTTCTAGTAATTATTTACCTGGTATTGTCGTTCGTCCTTCTCTGCCCAACTGTGAATATTCATTATTTCCTGCAGAACATACAGTTCCGTCACAAAGTAAAAACAGTGAATGCGTCAATGAACATGCAACTTGTATACATATATGATCATCGAAAAAAGGAACAGGTTGAGGAACAGAGATGAAGCTTGCTAATGATGCAGGGCCTAAACCAAGTTGCCCATGAGAATTAACACCCCATCCTAACATTACTTTATTTTATATTCAAAAACAGATTAGTTGACACTTATTGATAACAAAATAATAGAAAATAAAAGGAATAAAAAAATATCTAAACTCTAGAAGAAAAGAAGGAAAATTTAATATTAAGAGCAAAGAAAAAAACAAGAGAATGAATAAAATTTACGTTGGAAGAAAACGAAAACACATTTGTCATAGACATTCTAGTATATTCATTCTTTAAGCATTTCTCTCTCCAACAACTTAACTTATATGTTCGGTTTTAGCAATAAACGGATGTTAGCCAGTAAAAAGTTGTTTCAATACTTCTGATAATATTGACAGATGTCGCAAGAATATTGCATAACTCTCGATTTGCTCTCATTCTTTTCTTTTTATCGAAAATAAAAGCCTACTTCATAGGTAGCTGTAGGAAGTATGAAACATTTATAGGAAGTAGATAATATCGGTGAGAGCACTTAAAATACACACATTAAATATATAATTTACATGCCATACACAATAAAATACTCGATATATTTATATTTTAAAGCAATGAAAAATTACATCAGCCTTAATATTGCTATCTACCAATAAATATCAAATGCTCTGCTTCATCAAGCTTATGCATGAGGATAAAAGGTATTTTTCAATGTATTGGAAATTAGCTTATGCATAGCGTATGTCGTCAGCAACAAAATGAATTCTATTTAAGTTCATTTTAAATAGTAGAATTATCTGCTTTAAGGAATGGGGAGGTCATGACCCCTCACTTTTGTGATTCAATGGGCTCATTTTATATCCTCAATTTTTATCTTTATTTGGATATACCTAGTCCGAGTTATAGACACCACAAGACAAATTTTTTGGACTAAAAGTTTGCCTTTGGGTGACTAGTTTTTGATT
>OENM01000062.1:0-63465 GCA_900239745.1 Rotaria magnacalcarata
CATGTGATCAACCGTCGCTGAACCCAATCGAAATTTGTGTTTTGAAGTGTGCAGGAGTGGTGAATAGAAGGTTACTGATAGGCGTTTATTTTGCATGGGATATTGCGGCACTGAATTGAATCGAAATTTGTGTTTTGATGTATGTATTTTTAGTGAACAGAAGAATTGTGATGATTGTTTGTTTAGGATATAATCATGAATCGCCACTTGCAGTCGATGCGCGTAGTTCGAACTGTGGAAGTGTGTTGAATAGAAGACTACTAAGGTAGGTTTGTTTTCCATGTTAGCTTTATCGAATTCGCCTGCGTGACATCCGTTCTTCGATGTGTGGAAACGAGATGAATAGGAGACTGCTCTTCAATGTTTGCTTACGATGTGATCTTTTTTCACGCCTTCCACTAGTAAAGATGCTTTGATCTACGTAAGAGTGGTAAATAGAATCGTAATGGTAGATGTTCATCGGTCAAGTGTTGTCGATTGTGTGCTCGGCTCAAAAGTAGTCCTTTAAATTGTGCAGAATAAGTGAAAAGATGACTCTTGAGGAGTGATCTGTTTTTATGTGATCTTCAATCACTTGGTCGATTCTAAGCTTGTGTTTCTAAGGATTGGAACGAAGCGCCTGTGGTGTTTGTTTGTGCCAAGATAATCGCGGAAACTGATATTAAATAAAGAAGTGAATTTTATAGAAAATAATGTAAGAGATACAGTTTGCATGGGACGTATGAAAGGGTATAATTACATTTTGTTGTTTCATATAAGTGTTGCGTTTTTGTCTGAGGGAATATCGGGCGCGCAGGTTTTGGAGATTGTCAGAGTCACTGGCCTCTGCGCAATTCGAGCAACCATTGGTTAGAAGTGATGAGGTTCAACTGTGATTATTTTTAATATGCTATTTTTGTAACCGAAGAAGTTGTATGAAAAAAGTAAAAGATTAACTAACTGTTGACCATAATAGTAAATTATGCTGGATCGCAGGAATAATAGTCGTGTCAGTTTCGGATTGATGATGGTGGCGTTCGAAAAGTAGATAGTACAAAGAATTGAATATTGTGTGTACTTATTTTGTGCCTGGCTATAGTCATTTGTATGGTTTGTAGCGAAAAGCACGGTAAGAATGAAAGTGAATTATTAAAGGTTTCAATTACATTGATGATTATACGCAAAAAAGATATTTATCGATTAACTTTCATTGCAATCATATGAACGAAGTATTTCAATGTTGAATCGATTACAGAGTAGAATATCAATAAAACATGCACTTTGTCAGTTTAAAAAAATAATCGAAAGCAGCTAGATTTATTGCAAAAAGGTGTGCTTGATTTTTTGATTTATTAAATAACGTTCCCAGGTCGACTGATCAGATATCGGATCCGATAGGAACCTGGGAATATCCTACAATCCGATGCAATTCTATCGGATTCCAGGTCGAGGAATCGATGTCGGATCCTCAGTGTCGGAATCCAATGAACTTCCGATGACATCCAACGGTTTTTCGTTGGAATTCATAGGAATCCCACACTGAGGATCCGACATCGATTCCTCGACCCGGAATCCAACGATAATTCTGTAAGATCTGACAGAATCCGATAAAATCGTATTGGATTCCAATCAGATCGGATGGGTTCCGATGGGTGCCTACTGTCGGATTGCTCAACCTGGGTTATTTAGTATACAACACGACGGTGTTTTGAAAGTTAATGGTTATCGCAATTGTGCATCAAAGAACATAATATTGGAAGAAAATTGGTTTATAGTAAATTTTCTAACAATATCAAGACTTACATTAGTGTATTATCATATTCAGCAGAGATATGCTGTCATTATCGAAGTATTTTCTTCTATGGAACCTCTTGTGGTGTTTTTAAATTAGTTTTTCTGGTATTTACTTTAGATAAGTACAGGGTGGCAGTATTTATTGGTTTTCTATAGACGTTTCCATGAAGTGAAGCATTTTATTTATAATTTACAGATAGTTCATAGCTGTTGTGTAGCCACTGGATTTTCGAGTAAATATGACCCTGAAAGGATCGCAGTCAACAAAAAAAGCCATCATTCTTATCAAGCATGATAAAGAACAGATTGATGATGCACGCAAACAACATTTCGTATCAATTGTCAGTAGCGAAGAATAATATTTTGCAAACTATAGTTTGAAAATACTTTAAATAGGTCTTAGCACAAATTGTATGGGATCAAAAATGTAAAGAATGATTCACTATGAATCTAAAACCCGTCCGTCACGGTCGGATGGATAGCTGTAACTTTCTACCCTTTATACTTTTTCACCCACGTCAAGATCGTGTATTACACAACTGTATCTTGAAGAAATAGATCGTCTAAGTTATTTTCTATTTATACTTTACATTGTCATCCTTAAAAATATAATGTCACACAGTTATAGACATAGAACAATCATGGTCAATATTTGCTATTAAATTGTCAAGATAGAAAAATTTTAATTTATTTCAATCAACGAGTTCTTAACCAACATTAGAGGAAGTTTCAATGACGATCGTTTTTTCAGGTATACCAAATATAGATAGAACGTTAATTATGAAATTCACTCGATACAACATGCTGCAATAACATTCTAGTTTATATAGTTCAAAATATCCTCGTAGTATTCAGGAACATTATGTGTGCCTCGAACGGTAAGTAAGAAAGTACTTTTTCAAATGTGAAGATCACAGTTCATGATCAGGTGCAGATGAAAATATTGTGTTCCCTTAGTGACCAATTTGATACCGACTTTTGAGAAAAGATTTACGATAAATTGGAAAAAAAAGATGATACTTAGACTGTTTAGAATCAAAATTAGCAAACGAATAAAAGTCAGATTTTATCTACTTTCATTATTACATTCGCTTATGTCATGATACTTAAGAGCAAAAGAAATGCCATATATCGCATGATTCAATGCATTAATAATTGGTTCTAAATTTTAACAAAATCATTCACCTATAAATAAACCAAGCATACAAGTCATTGTATGGTTAATATACTTTTGCGTGCATCACAATGAATCTTTCACCATAGGAGTAAAACCATTGCATGACAAATTTAAAATATACTTGCATAGTGGGTGGTGGATGCAAGTAATTATTAATCAGGCAGTTGCATAGTAGACTTCATTGGAAGGTAAGCTCACTACATTGATTCACAGCAGCGGTCTTATTCTTGCTAAAAATAAATTATTTAAAGCTAAATGAAATGTTTTCTTATTTCATTTCTAACGAGAAATCCGTTATAATTTAGAATTCAATTGAAGAAGCAAAAAAAACATAGATTAGAACACATGTAAATTAATTGAGCAATTTTGAAATATTCGTACGATTCTTTATTTGAGTAGATATTGATCATTATATAAAGGGTTCTTTTATTTATATATGGAAAAGGAAAATGAAGAAAGAAAAACCTTTTGTAATCTACTACTTGGATACCGCTCAAGCATAAAAGACAAATAATAACAAAATTAAGGAAAGGATAAATTCTGTGACAGTTCATATTCTTGTGTAACTGGCTTTGGTGGATCAGGGATTAAGAAATCTTCTGGATTTTCAACATATCGACCACTTTTTCTCATTGAAGCCATCATATGTCCAATAGCATCCGAGAATTTTATTGGTTCAATACCTAAATCACGTATTGTGGGTAGGCCAGGTGTGAACGAATCGGAAACATATGCCTAAATATAATATAGATTTTATCAATAACTAAAACAAATAAACACTGGTAAAAAAAACATACGCATTGCATACGATCGATATTGTAAAGACTTTTATGAAACGTATAATTTGCTATTGCTTTCACACTAAAGACCAAGTGAACGTAATGCTTCTCTCTCTCTCTCTATATATATATATGTAGATATTACTTACAAAACATCTGGTGTCAATGGTGTAATAATACTCTTTCGACGCATATATCGAAGACAATATTCAATTAATTCACGTAATTTATAACGTTCAGGTCTAATAACAAAAAGTAAATAAATAGAAAAACTAAATCTTTATGAAGTCACTTACCCATAAATTTCATAAGTTTCTCCTACACTCATTGGTTCACGAATTGCTGCATAAATTGCATTTGAAACATCGTTAACCTGAAAATTTATTGTTGATTATTTTTCATGAATAATAAAAATTATTTTCTTACAAATATGGGTGCTTTAACAGTTTTCTCTCCTGATGCATAAAGAGGCAAACGAAGATAAGACATTGGTCGTACCCCTAGAAGTAAAAAAGAAAACATTCATTTTATTAATAAAAAAATCAATGAAATTTTACATCTAGAAAAATGATAGGCAATAAATCCATCACTATGTTGATTTCCATAGATAGCTGATGGTCGAAAGATTGTTGCATCCGGAAATTCTTCTCGAACAGCTAATTCGCCTGCGTACTATAAAAAAGCGAATCAAAAAAGATTAATTTTCTTTACTAAATTTTAATTTACTTTCGATTGAAGAAATTTTGATGGTTTTCGAACGATAATAGCTGGTGGGTTAGGACTAGCATTTAAAGCCGAAAAATGAATAAGACGTTGTACGCCACATTCTCGTGCTAATCTTGCTATTGTTCCAGCTAATTTAACATGTACGTCATCAAATGAATAATTTCTTTAAAATAAAATGAAAAATATTTTTCCAATCAAATCTAAACTGACCTACCGAGTTTCACTTGAGCGACCAATTAAATTGATAACAACATTTGAATGCTGTAAAGCTCGACGAATTGATGCTTCATCTTTACCATTAATTGGCTAAAAACAAAAACATGAATCATTCAAACTAGAATAAATAGTTCACATGATGTAAACAGCTCGAATGATTTACATCGCTTAATTTCAATTAGATAATCAAATAGTCTATGTTTGCTTGGCAATTAAGTAAAAAGGTGCGTGGGTAAAGAGAAGACCTACACTTCATCTAGTTAAATGGCAAATGAATGCAGAGTTCTCTTTTAATGAATCACTATATCGTATGTTGTTAGTTTCAAAATATTCACTTACTGAAAAAAGAATTTGGCCAAGGTCACCAAGTACACGAAGTTCACGTAAATGATAAGTATCACCACGATAAGGAACAATGATTTGTGAGCCTTCTTTTGCTAAAAACGCAGAAAAAAAATGTCAATTATGTTTTATTAGCTATATCTAAATAATTTACCGAGTCGATTAACAGTTGCACCACCAACAAATCCTTGTGCACCAAAAACAGTTGCTACGATACCACTAAAGCTTGATCGACCGCCACCGCCACGTCTCATATCGGTTAATCGAAGTGATTTTACTTCGTTTAAACCCATATTAATGGGTAAATTATCACCGACATATGTAACCGATGTTGTCGGTTTCGTTGATGATCGGACGGGTACGTCAGTCGATGCATACGCACAATCAATATGCAATACGAGTGAACGGATGTTCACTAATGAACGTTTACCCGTCTGTAGAGCCACTGTGGACATGATCTAATGATAAGAAAAAAATTCAAATCTTTACTGTCTACTTTTTTTTTCAAAATATTCATTTCTACAAATCCATTTTATGTTTCAAAAAAAAATTAAATTAAATACATCAGACAACTGTACATTGGAATGTCAGCGGGTTAAAGTGAATAACATATATTCTCTAGCCAAAAACAAAAAGAAAAACAACGGAAAACAAATAGATTTCATTCGATGTGATCAATACCGACTATTAGGAAACACAAACATTGTCATCACCATCGGGTTTCTCTTTTTTTTTCTTGAAATTTAAAAAAATAAAAGCACTTTTTTCTTGATGTTTTTTTTCGCTTTGGTTAACACACACACACACACACACACAAACGAAATAGTATTATAGACCACACACAAATGCGCATATCGAAATAGAAATAAAGAAAAATAAAACAATTCAATAAAATATAGGTCTTTTCTCACACCTCAATAATTTTATATCTGCAAATAGGATAGACAATTGAAGAATACCTAACAAATAATCGACAACCAGGAAGAGAGAGAAAAAAAATAAACAAAAGATTGTCGACAAAATGATGATTCAAAGAAAACAGAAAACAAAATCATCAAGATGAGGATTGCAGCGTTCTAGCATATTCGCTCAATGCTTGATAAACAAATTGATATTGATCATTGGTTTGAATCATCCCGCCACGATCGCGACGTAAATCACAAAGTATACGGACTATATCAACAGTATGTTCAGTATCAAGCTGTTTTATACCATTGCTCAGCGCAATAAAACATCCCGTACGACCAATGCCAGCACTAAAATAGAAAAGTTCATATTAAATATAGTCAACAGTGCAAAAGAATTAATTAATTTTCCACAAGAACTAACATCATATACTTCTACCAATTGAATTCAACGCTGTCTAAAAATAGTACAGATTGTAACTGCTATGTAGGCGTATTCTTTTGAAACCTGTCAACCTCCGCTTATCTCAAATTAAGAGTTTAATTATCATTTCATTTGTGATAAGACGACATCATTCTTGTGAATCATCGATAAGAAACACAAACAGGCAATATTTTTTTTTCTTGTGCGTAGAAGATACACTCTAGTAAATGTAATACTACGCAGGTGTATTTTCCCTCAAACTACGCTCCACAAAACAAAAAATAACATCATGTACCTGCAATGAACAACAACAGGGCCAGAGTATTTATTTAAATCCGACAAGTCGGCACGACTTTTTTCAACATTTTTCACCAGTTCAATTAATGGATGAACAATATCTGGACATGATTGATCTGGCCATGCTACATAAAATATATTTGTTTCAGAAAAACAGTAAAGAACAACTTTGATTTTATTCTGTTACCTGTATACCAATAATGTTCAACTTCGCGTTGTTCATTTTCAAACTAGAATGAAGAAAATCTTAAATAAGACAAACAAACAAAATATTCTTCTTACTTCAATAACTAATCGACGTATTTCATAATCAGTTCGATATGTTATTGATTTCAATTGAATTTGAAAAGGACCATACTGCGCAGATTGATTATCGGGAATGTATCTTTCGCATTTTGCCTAAAGAAATTTTACCATAGAAACTATAAAATCGTATTTATTTATGTTCTACTTTATTTTTTTCATATAAACGAGTTATCATAACAATTACGGGCACACGTTCTTGCCAAATCATTCGATAAAAGTCAACAATTGTATTGGCAAGTGGACCTTGTGTTGCTATGAATGCACGATATTCAGTTAGATAACCATTAACATAATTTGCATTGATATAGGTTGAAAGTGGATCACCAGGTAGTTCAGATAGTTTTACACGAGAATGCTCATCTTAAAATTTTATACCAAAATTAATATGACGAAAACGAGATTTTAACATTTTTCTCTTACTAGCAATAATTGTACCATAACGATTTTTAGTACCAGCACCGCAAAGACGAAGTTTTTCAAGATGATTTGTTGGAATAGTCTAAAAAATGAATGAAGTTGAAGTTTTTTGAAATGTTCATTTCGAAAAAAGTACAAACCCAAAATTCATGATAAAGTGATCGAGCATCTTGGGCATGCTGATGAAGTTCATCGACTGTTAATTTTCTTGTTCCAGTTTGTAAATATTCATCAAATGGACTAAAATAATTTAGTTTCTAAACTAATCAAAAAAAGAAAATTTCCTTTTCACTTACCAATCAACTGGTGGACTATTTAGAAGACGATGTTTTGGAGCTATGGATATCGTTAACGAATTATTTGAGCCTCTCCTAAAAAAACAGACAAAAAGTTATAGTTTATTTATTTATTTTTCTCTAATCAACTTTGTCATTGTGACCCCAAACAATGATAGAAAGAGAAAACAATCGGTTGAAATTTGAACTTGACGTAGGACTTCTAAGCATGGTAAAAATATTATTTTAAAAGTAATATTCAGTACGCTGTTTTCTCTTTCGACCAAAAATAGATAGTAAAATCTTACGAAACCTGATACGAGGCTTTCGATTATTATATAGAAAATGTACTGTTCGTTTAAAATATTCAAATTTCATTTTTCGTTCTTAAAATTCTCTTGACGAATCAAAAAAACAAGACTACGCACCTTCTTTTGTATAATAAAGACGTTGATTTACTCCAATACGTACAACAGATAACAGATGGTGATTCGACTTCCATGATTTTCTATTCTAATACGTCTGGTTTAACTTAATGTACTCAGATCTTAGAATATCATCTAATATATAATGGTGATAATTATTTCGTATGCATATCTGCAATATTTTAATTAGTCATATTCTTTTTTTAAAGATAATAGCACTCAAAATTAAACATACAAGATTTACAGATATGATAATCTAAACACGCTCCCTCATTACTGTTCTCAAGAGAAGCAAATGCAAAAAAGGGTTAATATTTTTTTTTTTGTTGTTTCTTTCTTCATTCTCTCTCACCCCCTCGTTCGTTTTCTGCCTTCTTACTTTGGTCGTGATTATTCTAAGAGCATTCAGTGGAACGAACAGAAGAAAAACAATCTAGTCTCTATTTGAGCACTGTTTTCATAAGACTTGACATCAATGCCAAAATTCGATTTTTTTAACCGAATTTAACACTTTTGAATTCACCGCTAGACTCAAAACAATACGACACAATCTATAGAAGAGTTTTCAATTAAATAACGTATTCTTCATCTTCTGTTTCTCCTTTACTATTCACACGCATAATAAAAAATACGCCTACATAAAAGAAAAGAAAAAAGAAGAAGAAGAAGCCGCAAAACTCTATTCACTTATGATTGTATCTTCAAGTATAGATTTTTTCTCTTACTAATATTGACGAAGATGTTTCGAAGCTTTGTTTTTTAAACAAATACACATTACTAGTCATTTCCTCACGAATCTCAATAAATACACACGTATATACGCGTAGGTAGCAATAAGCAGATTGGAGAAAAACAACAAAAGCACAGGTAGTCGTCGAAACAACAAGAGGCAAAAATCATGTTTCTTGTCAATAACATCTATAGATTCGTACACAAAATTGACGTGCTTATTTTCCATTAGCGATTTATTTCGGGACAGCTGTTTGATGATTCTCATCGAACGCCTCCCAATCTTGCTTTTTTCTACTCTCTATAGTCCAAAGGACAAAGCTCAAATCGAAGTTACCTTTCAAGCAAATTTTTTTTTCGTAATCTTTTCGTAGCTATCGTCGTCGATGACGATGACGAATCGGCTGTTGAACATGTATCTCCATTGATAGTATTGTTTTCAATAGACGGTAATATTGATGATGATAACGAATTGGGCTGTACTAATTTTGGTACAATAGGAAATAATTTAATTTCTTTTGGTCTCGGTGTTTTAACATTAATAGAATGTGCTGTAAAATGTGACAATTCAGATGAATGAGATTTTTCCTTTGATAGTTTTTGTTGTTTTGAACACCAATAAACCTAGTTGAAAATTTAATTTTAACAAAAAATCAACCGCGAATTATCTTTTACTTACAACTGCTAATAATGTTATAATAATTACGCATAGAATACTTCCAATCGATAGAACAATGAAGTTTGTTGTCCAGAATAAAGTAGCATCGATACCATTTTTTGTATTTGACTATAAATAAAAATAAAAAAATAGATAATAAAAGAAAGAATTCTTTCTCCTTCATTTCCTATTTATCATTGTGATTTCTACCTCACGCAACATGCATCGATTTTGACAGCTGTCATTAATAAATATGCTGTTTTCTTTTATTTTTAATATATATTGGGCATCAAGAATTCCTGTTTCCATCCGAAGTAGATCATCTTTCAAAATAACAGCACGTTGTCTACTCATCACTTCTTTTCGAAGCGAAAGTTAAAGATAGATGTGCGTCAAGTTTTTTCTTCTCATCTTTTCCTGTATGTGTTTTGCTTTTTCAATGAACTGCATACGCATTAACAATGTCTACTGTCGTATTCTATTATTTTTTTTTATTTATTTTTTCTTCTATAGACACTCAGCATCGATAAGTGAAAGAAAGAAACACAAGCAATAGCATAGAACACACTTAGTATTTAACAAGTATTTCATCAAGGAAATATGTGATCGAATAAAATAATAATTTGAACCTACGCATGCAAGAGCAACTATTATTATATTCTCGTCAATAGAGAAACGAGATGTCAACGAATAAGTACAAACAATCGATAAATTAATTAAAATAATGTACCAACAATATTAGTCATTATATGTTAGTAAAAGCAAGCTATAAATAAATGACTGAACACCACTTAGACCGATTAGGTACACTCTACAGATTAAAAAAAAATTCTATTTTATATTATGATTGATTTCTAAGCATTAAGGTTATGATTAATTAAAAAACAAAACAATGGATATTAATACATTTGTTAATCTCTTAGACTCACTTTGTCTGGTGCAATCAATGTCATATCTTTCTTTTTTTGAATAGAATAGAATCGATCAAATATATTGGATTTTCCTTTTTTTTTGTTGGTTACTGATGTTGCTGAAGGGCTTAACATTTCATCGATAGTAGCATTCAATATATGAGCACAACCATTGAGAACGAAGTAGAATATATGTGTTTATGTGCGATAGTCACAGGAAAACGAGTGGGAGTGAAAAAAGAAAGACGGTTGAAATCAGATTATAAAGCCGAATGAGACTTCGAACACGCACAAAGAACGCGAGCGAGCTCCATAGATAATTGAAATAGGAATAACGGGAAAAAAGAGTGATCTGGTCAAATGAATCATCGTCATAGCGTCTAACATTTACCCAAATATTATTAGTCACTCATATATTCTATATATCCCGAAGCAGTAGATAGCCATTATTTATTGATATAAATAATAATAATAGCAGAGAAAAACAGGAGAAGTAAGTTGAACATTGAAATCAACACATTCTTTTCTCTCTCTCTATATATATATATCTACCTGCTGCTGTTCTTGCCAATCAAATATTCTTTTTTCTGGTGATGATTTCGGTGTAATCATATTCAATAAAAGAGAACGTTCTTTTTGCTTAGTAATTCTACGGATGAAATTAAAAATTAAAGAATAGTTTTAAAAAATAAATAAATCCGATTATAATACCCGGATTTAGCAATAGCTTTATTCTATTCAGTCGAACAAGCATCATCATGCATATTCAATAGCGTCTCATCTGTCAATAAAAATAAAAACAAAACTAATATCGACGCATTGCAATTCATAACGAGAAAAGTCGCATCTGCTTTTGCATATTTTTTTCCGTTTAATTTAATATCATGAAAACCTGTTTTTTTTCCAGTTTTATTACCTGTAATGACAGTGTACTAATCATGAAGGTTTTTCTTCGAACGATGCTTCGTTACAAATCTAAAGAGAGAAAAAGAAAAGCGTCATTCCTGTCGTTTTACATTAAATGAGCACGTTATGACACAGACACATGTAAATAGAAAATAATTTTTAGATTTGTTTTTCTTTGCTAAACTCGACTAGATTGGAATCAGGAGGAACCGTCACAAAAAAAATGGAACACTTTTTGATAAAGTGACAAAAAAATGATACATGTGAAATGATAATGATACCAATGGAACGTCAAAAGACAAAAAAACACACTAGATTTTTTAAGTTCCTTTTGTCAGGAAGGTAAATCTTGTTGAGCCGAAGGAATTATAGTAGTAAGATCAGAAGTCACATTAGAAGAAGAAGAAGAAGAAGACGAAGATGAAGAAGAATTTTCTTGTGTTATTATAGGTGTTGTTGTTGTTGTTGTTGTTTGCAATATTGGAGATTTAGCAACCGTAGACTAAAAGAAATATATATATAAATGAGCGATAGCTATAAATAAGAAAAGGAATGTTTTTCTCTCTATTGAAGTCTTATGGGAAAATGGTTTTTGGCAATTAATCAAAAATTATCTGTCCATTAAAGTTTAATGAAATTGTTCTTCAAGGCAAATATATCTATATATATATATTATTAAATTTTGTATTAGACATGCGTAATAGCTATACTCGATGTATAATACTTCAATTGTCAATGAACATTAACTATTTGACAAAAGAGAAGCGTTGGCAATATTCATTCAGTAAATGATAATTAAATATGATGCGTTATACATTGAGAGAACAAATCTTATTATCAGAGTTATGCTTTTCTTTTCTAACATCGCAGTTTTTCATATACATAGATTTGACTGTTTTCTTATGAAAATATACTTGATGAAAAGTCATTTAGATCTTAGAAAATATTTAAAAGATTAACTTTTTCATTAGTTTTTATATAGGGTTTCAATTGCGTAGGTTTTTCTTTTGTATTATATCTACTTAGCTACGATAGGTATTAAGAAAATAGTTCTTCTGTTTATTTTAGTCACCATTCGGCGTATAATGATGGACTCAGGCAGCGCATACATTCTTCTATCACCGACATTACCCCCGTTACACTGCCTACTAGATTTCAACATTTTAATAATCATAACAGATGCGATCGATTGTTAAACTCAAACATCCATTGAGATAATCATTTGATTTCCGATGAACTCATGGTAAACTGAAGAAAAGGAGCAATACACATCCTCAAGAGAGCCCATCCCACATTTTCAATGAAAATGTTCGATGATATAAACGTCTGTTTGATTCATAGTAATCTAATTATCGCATTCGGAAATAGCAATAGGAAAAAAAACAAAGATTTCGTACTGACTAATTCAAGTAAACTCAAAGGCCTTTTCATAGTTAACTGAAAAACAGAATAGAAAAAGAAAAGAAATTATTTTTCATTTTCTAAAATAAATAAATCACAATACATATATTGACTCAGTCAATAAGAGGTCCGGAGAGAAAGTATGACATCAATATTTTCCGCAGCTTATAGAGAGATATTCATAATAAACTATATGACATTTTGTTTTGGAAGTGTTTTCGATTTAAAAAAGAATTGAATACGGTCACATAAAAAAAACGAAAATATTCTTTTTTGATTAGGAATTCCTTTGATCTTGAAAGTCAAAAGGATATAGCGTCTACGTATACACACAATGAATTTCAAACCTCTAATGTAGTTGCTGATGTTGGTTTTGATCGATGCATAGTTTCATGTACAGCTAAAATTTCTTTTAAACCTCGATTTTCGAGTAGCAATGCATTGATACGTTCTTCTTGTGATGCACTATGTGTATCGTCGATACCAATCGCATGACGCATAACGGATGCCATTTCATGAATTTTTGATGATTTATCTTGAATATCCTAAATAATATCAAAGTTAGTAAGAAATTTCATTTTTCTTCGTTGTACATTTAACATTCCAAAAACAAAATTTGTTCACATTGCGTTTTTTTTTGTATTTATAAGAAATTATTTACTCTTTTCTTAATCAAAAAGAAGTGCAATTGTTGTATTAGTTCGGAAGAAACATTCATTCTATTTAACTAAGACTATACTTTAATAGAACAAGATGTACTTAGAAAAGTGAACGTGCTCAAATTTAAGAATAAACAGATAGCGTTCAAAGCTAATCTTAGGTGAACATCTATAGTTACACTGATATTTCATAGTAAGATATCTTGTATAACAACTAAATGTCAAGATAATCATAAGTGTCAGATATAGACTAGAACGAATACAAACATGTAACGAGTTTGAGTCACATCCTCAAGTAGCAACATATTTTATGACTAAATGTATTATGTTAACTTTTGGAAAAAAAAAACTTTAAGTCTACCACTGTATTGCTCGAAATACTCTCGTGTTCGTTGTGTTTTTGAAGACACACCTTTCTTTTGACATCGTTAATAAGTACTCTTATATAGTTTAAGTATGATAGATTATATTAGTTAACGTCACTAGTTACGTGCTTTCAACAACGTCACTTAACTATATTGTGAATCAATCATTTTATTATTGTTTTTCGATATACATGAAAACAGTGACTATCAGCTTTTTAAGCAAAAAAAATTAATTTAATAGGATTCACTGATATTTTTCGACTCGAGTTGATTAGTATGAACTTATTATCGAAGTCATGTTTCATGATAAATTTATTCTACAGCAGAGGAAATCCCAAAAAGTCTTCGAGATTTAACGGGTAAACGATTTTCAAAACAAAAGCAAATCTTAATCTAATCCGTGTATTGAATATGAATAGAGCATTGCACTGAAATTACAACTACTCGTACTAATAAATAATGAAAGATATTTCTTAAATGAAATTGAATAGGACTTTTCCATTTTCTGGGTGTATAAAAAGAAAAGTACTCACTACATGAAATATTAGCAGGTACTAACTAATACCTTAACAATTTCTAGCTGACGACCTTGATGATATTTACAACAAGAAAATCGAGCTAATTCTGATTAAAAGCATATTTTTCAAATGACTCACCTGAGCTAATGAAGTATTAAATATATTAATAGCTTTTGTTTCTTCTTTATTCATTAAAATAAGTTGCTGTATATCTTTCCGATATTTATGCATTATTTTTTCTAGTACACTTCGATGTTCAGTAACTAGTTGTTTTAATTCTTCATTTTCTTTTTGTAATTGTCTAATTTATAAATAAGAAGAAAAAATTTTTTTTCTTATTAACTATCTTGATAATAACTTACTTTACCAGACGATTTTCTTTTTGAATATTGTAAAGAATCGCCGTTTTTGGACGATGAGAACTTATGTCATTCAATTCAGCAAGATCATCACCATACTATAATTAATAAAAGTATTAAACATTAAACACTCTTTTTTTGTTTCAAGTAGTCTTTTATCAAGAGAGAAAAGCAACATCATGTCTTTTTGGGTCAATAGCACTTGTATGAATAGCAAATATGAATGTTTCATACGGTGCGGCTCACATGTCATGCGCATTTCCTTTAGTTCAAATCTTTTCTATATATTCATATAAGCTTTACGGCAACATGTCATATCGAAGGCTCCTATAGAACGTTCATCAATTTTTATGAGAGGATTACATCTTCTATGAAATGTTAAGTTGTTCCTAATTTTGTTTTCAAGTAAAACGCCTACGTAAACAAATTTAGTTTCTCGTACCTGTTTCATGCTAAGAATTCGTTCTTGGACATATTGTGCTTGACTTACAGCTGTATCAGCTGTAGTATCATCGCGACGTAAGCGTGACACAAGCTCGCGTGCGTTGGTTAGTATTGTATCGAGTGAAAGGTTCATTGTATATTTAGTAAAAATGAATAAGATAGATTAATGCATCAAATAATTAGAATTTTTTTCTTGATAGACCAAGAAAAGCAGAAAAACAATTTGTTTATTTTGTTGTGTTTTTTAAGAATATCATACAATACGAAAACCACCAATCGAACAATTTTCATAGATTAATGATGATCCAATTATATGAATTTTTCTAATTTAAACTGTATAATTGAAAAGATGCCAATATTCAAGAAGAAGAATGATAGAGTTTTAGGTAATTAAATTTTAAGTATTCAAAGATGACGAGAATCTAGTTTAGATGTCGCTGCTAATTGTATTTAATAATATTTAAATTTTCTGATAAAAATAGAATAATCATCTTGATGATTTGTTTATATCATAGGATTTTATTATATAAGCAATAAAATTCATCATAGTGGATTACTCCAAGTAATTGTTTGACATGCATCAGACATAATGGCGAAGAATAAAATGTCGGAGTGTTACTGAACAATTGACCGTTGGTATTAATATATTTGAAATTAGAATTGTCGTGCGTCTAATCTGAGTTTTAAGATAGAAAAGTCTACTATTAATAATGATGATTTTATAGTTTCCTTTTAAATAGCGAGAAATATTTTTTTTCTAACCGATAAGATGACGAACGTTCAAAGACACTTATTTCTCCCATGAGAGAACGTATCCTATTCATTCAGTATCGAGTCATATATAGACAAAATCATTTGTTAGCGATGTGACTTCGCAAAATTGCAACGCGTGTACCTTGAGACCATGAGCTTCTCACGATCTCATTTTTTGTATGTTATATGTATATTAAATTATTCTAGATACCCTGAAGAAATTACCCGTAGAGCACTTAGTTCTGAGCAGCTATCACTAAAACACTGACGTTAGTGACGTGACACAATAAAGGCATCAATTTTCACTTCATGCATTTCACTTTTAAAAACTAAACAAAACGTTCTGTAGAGAACTCTTGAAACTACAAAACGTTATCCAAAAGTTTTTGTGAGCATGTCTCGATTTTTCTAAAAATGCGACTTAGTTCTCGTTGGTGACGTGACACTTTCGTTAGCGACGTGATGCAGTACGAATGTACAAACGAACAAATGCTCTTATAACTTAATCAGAAGTTTTAAAAGAATTCAACAAGGTAAAAATTCTTCCTCAGTATCCTGAGCTGATAACAGAACATTTTGTTTTTCTGAATTTGATGAAACCTCTAGAGAGTCGTTTTTTTTTAAGGAAAATTTTTCGGGTCTGATCTTGCTGAAAATTGTACCATAGATGTAGCTCGGGTCCTAGAGTTTATCCTGAAAGTTTTAGATTTTTTCCATGCATCGTTAGAGAGATATTCACTAATTGCTTCTTAATTAAGAAGCAATTAATTAGCGTCTGACAGAGCGAACATTTTTGCATATGTCTATGCTAAACGAACTTATTGAGAAAAACACTCTTGTAAAAAATACAAGACAAATCAAAGAGTGGTATGCCCCGCTTTGCCTGATTTTGCTCATATATGAACTAATTTTGAACTGTTGCACATAATTTCTATTTTTTTTAGAAGTCTTTTTTTTTTACTAATTGAAATCATCTAAAAATGTCTTCTGAATGTTCTCTACTTTGTTCTCTTCAATTATGGACATTGAAATATGCTGGTCTTCATGAACGTGACATTAGTGTTCATAGTTATCAACAAAAACCACCTGCATCTAAACAATCGATTATACCATTTATTCATAGTAGTTCAAGTTCATCTGCAGCTAATGATAAAACACCCAAAAAAGCAACATATTATGATGAATACAATGATTATTTTGTGTCACGTTCATTACCATTTCATTTATCGAATAAGATTTTTCATAATTTACGTGATAAACTAAATGAATTCGATGAATTATTAATCAAACTTAAACTTATTCGAACATTATGGCTATGTTTTGATACTATTTTTCTTGCCTTTTCAAATGGAACAATTGTCTTCGTTCATATTGATAAACTAAGTCGAACATTAAAAAATATTTCTATTGATAAGACAACTTTAGAAAAAAAATTTAATATTAAAGCGACAATATCTGATATTTATTTTAATCGTTTGGGTTTCTATATTATCTATGAGACACTATCAAAAATTGATATATTTCGTTTTAATAAACCAGTACGTGCATTTGATTCAAAATTTAATTTATCAAATGAACCAGTACGCTTGACAACTGAAGAGTTGCCGCCGTACTCAAATACAATACATGTTCGACGATGGTTTAATGTCAATCATGAACATCGCACAATAACTGTTTGGTGGTCAGCATTAACTGAAGGTATATCTACAAACACACCTTTAATGGATGGTGATCAGAGAAAGTCAAGATTCAATTGTCTATCGATTGCTTTTTCATTGGAAGATGAACTTGGAATAGAACAAGAAAAAATACATTCAGTACAAACAGATACAGTAAATCCTTATTATTGCACATCGTCACCATCGGGATTAACTACTATAGAAATGAATGAACATGTTGATAAGGTAAAAATAGAGTCATCGTAGTTGTTTTGTCAGCGATGAATGAACGAATTGTCATTACGAGCTATTTTAAGTAGAAAGCGTATTATCAAGACTGACGGCATCCTTAATCTTCTAATAACATTTGATTAATTTCTGATTATTATTATGATTTTCTCGTTTAGAATAATACTCCCGAACGTACATACGAATTAAGTGTATATTATTATGAAAACTTCCGATCAGTACCTCTTCGTCTCGTTCACATTCCATCATTATCATCTTCCATATCGTTTGTTATTCGTTCGTCTAGTCGTACAATACTTTGTCTAACAGATGCTACACTGATTTCCATCGATGAAATCAATCATGTTCAACGTTCAAAATCATGTCTACTATCGAGAAATATAACCGGACTATGGTGGATTATTGATAATTTATTATTTTCAATAGCTGACGAACAAGGTTCATTAGTTTTCTATGATATTGCTCTCAATCCCATTTGGCCTGTTTTATCATCCAATAAAAAATTAAATTTTCATCATGTATTAAATCAAGACAAATTTATAGTAGGAATAAATCAAATGATTGTATCAAATGTTTCGTCATCGAATTTAACATTA
This sequence comes from Rotaria magnacalcarata, assembly GCA_900239745.1. Lineage (NCBI taxonomy): Eukaryota > Metazoa > Rotifera > Eurotatoria > Philodinida > Philodinidae > Rotaria > Rotaria magnacalcarata. The sequence goes on from OENM01000062.1 coordinate 18,269, forward strand.
ATTTTACAATTCTCTCAAGGTGGTCCTATTGGTCTAATCGATATTCATTATCCTTTCAATAATATACATTCATTGTTTAAATATTATATAAACTCTCAAAATTATTCGTCTATTATTGATTTATTATGGTGTCTTGATTGGTCAAGACAAGATAACGATTGTCGACTAGTTGTATCATATGTAACGCAAGAAATATTTCGTCATATGAATTTTAATGAATATTTTTATATTGAACAAATCCTACGAACATTTTATGCGCCCATTCGTCCAATATCCGATGCAAGTATATTACGTAATCGTTCATTTATCAATCAAATAGCTACAAGATATTTCTATTATTTGTTGAAAGGAAAATTCTATTCTCAAGCTCTTCAATTAGCTAAACATTTAGAAAATCGAACGACTTATCTTGATCTTTATTACGCATGTGATTATGATAATGAAAAAACTATAATGAATGTGTGCGCACAAAAGTTACGTTTGAACAATGAGAATGATAAATATAATGATAATGATGATGAAAGTGGTTTATCGGTAACATCAAGTGAAGATGAAAATGAAAGTGATAGAACAGTTAAACAAAAATTTCAAATCACGAACGAAAAACAATATGGAGATATTAATGAAATTTTAACTTCTGCTATTGAACATTATAAACTGGATGAAAATATGTATAACGTTTTATTAGATAGAATTCATGTTTTATAAATGACTTTAGTGTCAGATCTTCTTTTGGTTTTCTTTTAGGAAAAAATAATATCAAGTTAGATAAATTTTAATTATTTGTTTTTGTGCTTTTTGGAAGTTTAAAAAATAAAATATTGTAGATGAAAATATTCGCATTATGAATACAATACAGGACTCGTCGGCCGTCCCATCCTGAAAATTAGTTTGATTTTTTTTGTATATAGAGCTTCAGTACGATAACTGTTATTGAATAGATAGTCAGCAAATTGAAACCGTACATCTGCACAAACACTGACTTTTACAGAGAAGGAGGGCGGTGATTGTCGGAACATAGACTAACGTTAGTTCGTTTGTTTTATTTATTTTGCGATGTTACTGTTTCACTTTCTGTTGGGAGCATATTACGTAAATTCGTAATTTATCGAATAAATTAGCAATCATGAAGATAATAATTAGCCAGTGGAAATTAATTAAGCGACAACTTTCGATATATTTTTGATTCATTTGACAAATGCAGATATTTCTGAACGTCGTAGTAGAAATTTTTCTTTTTTGATTTCTCATTTTTTCGAGATTTATTATAAAAATAATATTTTCTCACTTGGACTGCATTTTACACATAGTTTCATTTGAACAAAGAGAGAATCTTTTTATTATCGTAAGTAGAAAGCATGCACAGAGATGCCGAAGTGAGATTTCAGAATCATTGATACAATAGTTTTAAATTTAGGCAATTAGATCATCATTTTAAAAAATGCTTGATCCAAAAACGAAACGTTGTTACGAATGCCTATCAATGATTTATCTGAACATGAATATCAGCATTTATTCTATTCCAGTCACATTCTTGAATATTAATTTCAATCATTGTAAATTCCCCCGAGCTCATTCTTCATTTCACGTGCGCAACGTTGATCAATTTACGATAATAAAAGGAAGCCATAGCAATAAACAAAACATGCTTTTTTTCGGTGTTTTCGATACATTTTCAAACATAATTTTTTGTTCTTCCTATTTACATCAACGAAAAACATGAGTCTAAACATGTGCAGAAAGAACGTTGAAATGTGAGAAAACTCTTCTGGGTGAGCTTTTTTCTGATAGTTGCATCACAGGCCACTTCAAGATTCTGTGTAAATTGTTAAGCTCAAAAACAAACATGGTTCTGAGGCATCATTGAAGAAATCACACAGCGGCAAAAGAAAAATGAGAGTCTATTTACGTTGGTTGTTTTTTTTTCTTCTGTTTTCTTTCGACTAGAGAAAATGAATAGCTTTAGTGGGCGAATAAAGCATTACTTAATTTTTTCAATTTTCACCAGAACGAGATACATTTCTGCCTGTTTGCATATCCATGTCTCAAGCTCGTGTTACAACACGTTTTCTTGATGTTGGAGAAGATCCTAATAAAACACTACCTCCACTGGAAGGCTATGCAAAGAAAGATTTGCTATCTATTACTGAAGCAATTAAATTAATTACGCTAGATGTACCAATACATAATATTGATTCAATGGTATGGACAGCTAAAAGGAGTGCGCGAGAGCCGAAAGATGGTCTTACTTCTGATGAATTAGCGTCCATCTATTTATATACATTGGAATGGCCAGAAGGATATGATAGCTTTTACAAGTTATTAAATCAAAAACTTCGTTCTAAACAACGGAAGCATCTAAAACCCTGGTTCTCTTATTTAAAGCTTTTTCTCACAGGTTTATACAAACTTCCATCGATAAGAAAAAACATTTGGCGTGGAATTCCTGGTAATGTAAGTCACCTATATGAAAAAGATTGCATATGGTGGGGTTTCAGTTCATGCACTGGCACAATGGCGACAGTGGAGCAGTTTTTTGATCGATCCAGTGAGCGTACATTGTTTTTAATCGAATGCATCAATGGAAAAGACATTAAAGCTTATTCTGCCCATGACGATGAAAACGAAATCTTACTTATGCCAGGCGCTTATTTTACCGTTATCGACAAATACAGCCCGGCAGATAATTTATACATCGTTCATCTACGAGAAGAAAGTCCACCGTATCAACTACTGGAGCCGCCATTCGACTTAACATCAGTTAACACAACAACAGTTCTTCCAAAAAGTCAAGCTGCATCTGAACCAACAGCTGGTAACTTTTCTTTTGTATTTACATCTACTGTAAATTCTTGAGTAGTTTATGCGATTAGCGAAAAATAAGCAAAAATGGATGTTATAAGATAAACAAAAGACTGAGCATAATTAGAAGATAGAAACATACTTTATCGGGAGCTCTATTATTCGTTTATCAGTATGAAATAATCAAAAAAGTCATTTTTCATTTTTACTTGAGAATGCTACACTTTTTACGGTGATAAAATATATGTTCCCAATGATTTTATAGTAAAGATTTATTGATGTTTTTTTTATAAAATTATTCGAATTTAAGTTCAATACATTTTTATATAGCAATTGCTTTTACTTTAAAAGGCTATTAGAACCATCCCTAAGAGACGGACATGTTTAATACGATGAAACTGTTTTCTGGGGAGTGTCTGCCACGGTTTGTGCTGATTAGTGGACGTGATCTGTGGAGAAGAGGAATATAAATGTAAATTTTTATTATAATTATATACATACTTCAACAACTCTTTTCGATCATGTTTTACAATAGTTTCAAAAATTAGCTTTTTAGTTTATTTGCACAACAAAAGAGAAAAGTTGAAGAAAATTCGATGTGGCGGAGCTCTACGAGTCCATGATACTCTTCAAATTGAAGAACTGACACACGCTGAGAAATTAACGGACTTAAATAAACTAGCAAATCACACATCTTTTGAAAACAGAGAAACCATAAAATGGATGTACAAACAATAGAGTGAATTTCAGTTGATTCCAAGTGCGATAATTTCTCGACATAGTCGTATATAATCATTCTTTCTACTCTATAAGTCATGTCATTCCAAACCACAACATTTCTGCCTGAAAAACAGCTGTCCATGGAAAATAACTAATCATCAATAACTTAAACTTATCCTGCAAGAGTTGCCTTAAAGCTGGAGTTGATTCTCAAAACAAACAGTCTCATCTATACCCATGCCCATATTTACAATGAGAGAGGTTGCATATGAGTAAAGATATTTAGTCATTTTTTTTATTAACGTTTTTTCTTAGAAGTATATTTATTCATGATAAGTCCACATAAACTTCATTTTAACAACATTCTTTCATCGTTACAGCTGATATTATAAATCTGCCGTGTGCTGATCTTGTTTCCTGTACAACTTCTAATGATTTTGTCAATAACATGGCAATCTCTGCCTCGAAAAAAAAGAAATCTGATGAATCAACTACAAATGACAAAAAAGATCACGAAGTAACGACTTCTAACAATTCAAAGAGCAATCAAACGACGAAAACTATAACAAGAGTTAAAAGTACGCTCCCTGTCATGTCAAGCAGTTTTTCAGCGATGAAAGTTACAAAAACTGATGACGGAAAGACATCTGCGCAACCCAAAAGTTCTCAACTAGCTGACAACACAGTTACTGATAAAGTGGCGATTTCAACTAAATCAAAAAGTACTAAAGGAAAACAAAATCCTGTGTCTGATGGATCTCCGTTTCACGCAGGTTAGTAACTAGGATTGTTATTGGAAAATGCCATGTTCATCACATCATTTGTTAATTTGAAAATAAAGAATGATTCTACGGTATTTCCTTCTAATTAACCAAAAGATACCGCCAGATAAGTTACTGAATCTACCACCCCGCTGGATTTCGATATCAATACTTGAGAAAGATAGAGCATGAAATTCTGTACGTGAATGTATCTCTTTTAGAACGAAACAAAATTGTCCGGACCTTCTTTGTCAGGTGTAGTAATTTTTTACTTTAAAAGAAAAATGATGGCACACAAAATTTTTCTTTCGCGTATTTAATATAAAAACGAATTGTCTAGAAACATGCAGCTTTTTATGGTTGGCCGTCATAATGTCGAAAGGAAAAATATCGAAAAAATATTTTTGACATGAAACATTGTCAGTTAATATTTTAGAGAATTGTAGGTAATATAGTGCATGTTTTGTTGTATGAAATTAAGCTGAAATGTTTAGGATGAGGAAAGTTTTTAAAAAATGTTATTTTTTCACGAGCGTCACGGACCTCAAGTTTTTCTTTTTCTGGAAGATGACTATATGATTGCCAATACTTTTCATCAAACCATTAGTTGAATCAGTATGCACTTTAGCTGCACAATCCGTAATAGTACATATCCAATATTTCGTAGTTGTTGTTGCTTTATTCAATTTGAAAGTATAATCATCGGCAACTAGTATTGGTTTTCGTTTATTTGAATTTATAAATGAAATAGCAGGAAATTTTGCTTGAATTTCACTAGTTAAAGTTCCGAAAGCTTCAGCCATGACATTACAATTTTATTTATATAATAATTCTTTGTTCAACTCTTTCATTTTACTTGTATTAATAGTTAGTCATCCCTATCAATACTGACTAAAATTCTACACTAGTGAAATTATAAGAAAAAACAATGAACTAAATGGGATTAGAATCACCATATACTGGAGATATCATTATTTTTTATTTTTCACTTTCGACATTTTTCCACGTTAATATGTATGTTTCGACATTTTTCCTTTCGATGGTTTTTCTTTATTTTTTCTGTTTTCGACATTTTGCTTTCGACATTTCTCCAGCACACCCTTTTTATATTATACACACGAAAGAAAAATTTTTGTGTGCCATCATTTTTCTTTTAAAGTAAAAAGTTACTAGACCTGACAAAAATTAATAGGTCCGGAGAATTTTGTTTGGTTTTAAAAAAGATACATTGACGTACAGAATTTCATGCTCTATCTTTCTAGAGTATTGATATCGAAATCCAGCGGGATGGCGGATTCAGTACCTTATCCGGTGGTATCCTTTAGCATAAATATTAGAGTAAATAATTTGACTTGTTAACAAAATGAGAGAAGGCACACGACTTCTTATGTAATAAGTTGTCATTTGCAGATAAAACTTGGCTTGATATTCAATTTCATGACAAAGAAAACAAAAAAGTAAAACAGCCTGATGAACTTGAGAATGAAATGAATGAACCCGATGCAATCATTAATGACAGAATTTTGAACTGTATCCAAGGGTCAATGATAGGAATGGCTTTAGGTGATGCTCTTGGTGCTCATGTGGAATTTCGACCACGTCAATACTTAGTAGCCAACCCAGTTACAGATCTTGGATCTGGAGGAACATGGGGCCTCAATAAAGGGCAAGTATGTTTTTGTTTTCTTTGTCTGTTTAGAATTTGACGAGTCATACATAGCTAGTTGAACAGAAATGTAACCTAAATAATAATGATTTCATCCGATTGCTACGCCTAACATTATCCAACGTATTTTCGTACAACGCAAACTTAGGAAGAACACCTTTTCGATTTTGAGAGAAAATCACAACTTATAAAACAGCGTCTATTCTTTTTTCAAAGAAAAAATCTTCTTTGTTTTCAAAATAAGTTTTATCTAAAGAATTCTTAAACAAACAGTCACTGCAATATTCTCCAAAACAAAAGATATATTCAAAATAAATAATCATTCAAAACAAATTGTTGTATCATTCTGTAAAACATTTTCGTTGAAGCTTTCATTTTGAGAAGGATATAAAAGTAATTATCGATTCTCTCGAATGATCATCAATGGAAAAATTTTAGTGCGATGTTAAAGAGGAGTCTCTTTTAGTTTACCGATGATACTTCCATGGCACTTTGTTTGGCTAATTCATTAGTGGCTTGTCACGGTTTCAATGCTTATGATCAATTGGTTCGCTACAAATGGTGGTACGAATTCGGATATATGTCGTCGACTGGGCATTGTTTTGATATTGGAGCAGCTACTAGTAATTCTCTACGAGAATTTGAGCGTCGTCAAAATATATTTGCCAAGAAATTCAGCATTCCCTTGATAGATATGGACTGTCTTTCGGATAGTAAACTGTTACAGAAATTCGATGTTTATTGTAGTGAAGAGGGCTTATCAGGCAATGGTGCTCTGATGCGTCTTGCACCAGTACCATTATTTTTCTATAGAGATCCTCTGGTAGCTGTGGAATATTCTGGTGTGAGTGGGCAAATCACGCACGGAGATAGAAAAGCGTACGATGCATGCCGTTATTATGGTGCTTTAATTGTTGCTGCTCTTCATGGTTATGCAAAAGAACAATTACTTGACGATGATTTTTACCAGAAGCACACAGAATGGTTTCGTAACAATCAGCTTCATCCCCACATCAAGTCAATTGCTAAAGGATCGTACAAAAAAGATGGATACAATGATGGTATTCGAGGGAAAGGTTGTGTAGTTGCTGCTCTAGAAGCTGCTCTATGGGCATTTTGGTCTGATGACAATTCATTTGAAAAAGGTGCTCTTGCTGCTGTCAATCTTGGTGACGATACAGACACAACAGCTGCTATCTATGGGCAATTAGCTGGAGCTCATTACGGTTATCGAAACTTACCTGAACGTTGGCTTGAACATCTCTATGCTAAAAAATTCATGGAAAAACTAAGTAAGTGGATAGCGTACGAAGGAGAATGTTGGCAAAAATGATATGAAGATACTGGCTCGTAGTCACCAACTATTAATATTTAACACTTTGCCTAAAAAAATTCAAACTATTTTCATTTTCTCTCGTGTGAAATTGATAAATAAATAAATAAATCATATGATTATCCCCATATACTAGCATTGCACTGAGTATATCTTGTGAAATTTACTATTATCAAAAGCGATTTTCAGTGAATTCCATATTTTAAGAAGGGAACATATTTTATTTTATGTCGGCTTTAGAATAAATAAAGGGCACTTGCTTTGTCAAATAGATCAGATACATATAATTTCGATCATGATCCTTTGGCGTGAGTAGTTCTCTCATCGTCCATACCTTTTATTTTTAATTAAAATATTAGACTGTTCAGATCCTCATCAGCGTACTAAAATAGACGACTTCGTATGCGATGCGAAGAAGCCGATTCAAGCGGAATTTCTTTTTGTCACTCTTATGTTATATTATTATTATTTTTATTTATATTGCATCATATAAAGATATTCTGTTTACTTTATCGACATGTAATTCCACGTGTAGTAAAGTACGTTCTAAAAAACATACAACTTGAACAGAGAGTATTACAAGTACTTGAGAACTCAAAGTAGATTTATGAATCAATGATAGTTCGCAATAGTACGATGTCTAGTTTCTCCATTGATTGGAAAGCGAGAGGTTAATTTCTAAGATCTCGCGGCTTGGTACAAATAGTGGCATAAGCTTGGATATAGCAGCTACGTATCAGATTCTTGTTTCAATATCTCATGCACAAGTCTATCGAAGAGTTTTTAGGGTGTGGGTGTGCGTTTCCGTGAAACAAAAGACTACACCCATCCCACACTGGAGCCCATCGGGTTCGGAATTTTCAGACCCGAACCCAGACCCGGCCCATTCAATTTTAGTTAGACCCGGAACCGGACCCGTACCCGATTAAATAATCTTTTTCAAAATCGGAATCTACCTACATTGTCAAAGTCAGATCCTGTATTCAACAATAAAGTTTTATTGTTTGTTTTTTCTATTTTTTTCAAATTCATTTATGATTAATTTTTGAATAAAATGAACGAGAACTAAAAGTATACTAGAACAATTATATTATTCTTATAAAATGATTCTTTGGATCCAGACTCGGGCCAGATGAAAAATAAAATATTAAACCCGGGCCCAGACCCGACTAAATATAAATTCTTAGACCCAAACCCGGATCCGATCGGGTCCGGACCCTAGCCGACGGGCTCTGTCCCACACCCATATTTATGGCAAATTCGAACTTCAATTTTTACATATGTCCGAGAGCATATGTCTAATTTCAATCACAGAATCTTCAAAGGCTGAAATCATCCTTATTTATCACCCTTGAAAACTTCTTTCATAGAAGATCATGTGTTCTACTTCCCTGAATAATTTTGAACGCTTGCCAACAGAATCAACTGAAAAAGCTTTCCATTTGATGAATTATTCCCTTGAAAATCATCTTGAGCTTGATTAAAAAGATTTACTATTTTACATGCCATTTTAACAATCCCCTAGGCCTAGATCAATGAATATCTATAGTTCCCCTTTCGAAGAAAGTTTGTTAAAAATCATATGAAGCTCTATATACGGATAAGTTAAGGAGTGAATAATGACCAATGTACACCATATTTTATTTTATATATTATGCTCAGATTCACATTAGAATCAGCACATTAAAACGTTATTTCATGAAAAAGAGCAAGAATCAATAAATAAATCGAATAGTAATTGTTTATTTTATAGATGTAGATCATTGAAACTAGTTGTATAGTTTATTCGTACCCAATATTAACAACCAAAAGAAAAAATAAATAAATATATATATCTTAACGCGGATAGAATAATACTCTCATATTCACTGACATTCTCTAAAGTCGCGTTAGAGAGCTGCGGATCTACATTTTTTTTTATGAACTTTGATCGATTTGCTATCCGAATTTTTCTATTGATCGATATTTTTGTCATCCTCAGTGTACATAACCAATTATAGGATCAAAATTTCAGCTATTTCTTTTTGACTTATCTTCGAAAACTAATTTGTCTAACGTAAAACGGAATCCCATAATCAAAATATTCTACCTGAGCAGATTGACTTCGACAGTTCTCTAAAAAAAATATAAGCAGGATCTGAAACAACATTTAGATATGATACTGAACACCCGAAAATCTAGAATACTTCGCAGCTCTCTAATTAATACACTTCACAAAAAAATACAACAGGGATTAAGAAAAGAACCTCATGCGAGCTCATAAATCCACTCTAAAAATTAATAATTCAGATTGGTTCATCTCATTCATTCGATTATTTATGAAAGACGAAGAGATTAAAAATAAAGAACTTCAAGAATTTTATGTACTCTCATTGTGATCCGATGGATTATTTGTGGGTTCAGTTTTAGTTATAGTTTCTTCCGTTGTCGATACTCCATTTGGTAGCATCAAACTTGCTAGGTCATTGTCAACAAAAAAACGAGCAGCCGTCTAAAAATGTTCGAATGAAAATAAAAACGAATGGGTCTAATTTAGTTTATTTACTCGGTCAGTATTTGGTGAAAGAATATGAACGCGTCCTCTTTCGGGAAGAGGTGGTTGTTCACTGAGATCTACTGGTTGTTCATGCCATTCAAGTAAACTTTTGGACGCTGTTATACTAGAATTAGATTTAGTACTATCTGAAAAAGATAAATTTCTTTACAATAAATAGAAATATATATATATGTATTGTATTAATCAACCACCTCTTTGTGGCAATTCACTAGTGTCGGATGTCGATGCGCGACGACTTGTCGATGGTGTCGATGCTCCACTAGCGTTAGTCGATGGTTGCTCAGAATGCGGTTGTGAGAGTGAATACTGTTGACTAGGTTCAATTGTAGTAAATGCCGGTGACGAGGCAGTTGTTGAACTTGATGAAATCAATCGATTGCGATTTGAAATATTTTGACTGGCAGATTGGCGCGTGAGGCTCGATATTAAAGCTGCTCTACCTTTTAAAAAATATATATCATGAATCAAGAGCAAATTATAGCAAAATTATGTACGAAGAAAAGCTACACAACAGTTAATTTCTTATTTTTTGTTTTCATGAATTTAACATATGCGAAAAATAAAGTGAATAATTATGAAAAAATAAATGTGTGCGGTAGAATATCAATCTAATCTGTCATTTCACAATAGGGCGTGCTAAAATCTGACTAGGATGGACGAAAGTTTTTCATTTATACACATAGATTTTCTTTTTACTTACCAGGATGATTTGACAAGGCTGGTGTTGAAAGTCCTAAATGGTAAATAAAAAATACATTGAACACATCATTATACTACTACTATACATATATTTCATGTATGACAGGTCACAGACATCTTTACTCGTACTGTCACATAGAGTAAGAATTTGATATCTTGCTTTTGTATTTTTACGATAGAGAGGCTTATTCCGTAAAATGATAGTTACCATACATCACTCGTCAAGTTTAATTGTCCCTATTCTATTAAAATATCATCTGGGTCGTCACAGTTATAATGATGGTGCATAATGAGAGTAAACGTGCGACGCGTGTACGAGCATGAGCGTATATAAATATACATACGATTCAGATTAATCAATCGATGGTTGATGGTGTGAGACAAAATGAAGAGAGAAAAAAACCACTTGTCCGCTCAATACTTATGACAAATCATTTGATGATACAACAATCAACATCGATGAAAATCTTCAAGATACTTTTCATCCTTATTGTTTTCAATAAAATAAGTTATGGCTCAAATTCTTCTTGTTTACCTTGTTCATCTGATTTGTGTTACAAATGCTTTAATACACTGCCGGCCGATCGTACAAATGTCGAACAACTTACCGTAATATGTAATACAGTTAATAATTCTTTTCAGTATCAAGAACGCTTCTATTCAATAATTCAATCTTATACAACAATAAATTGTTCGACGAAAACTCTTTATCTCGATCGTTATTCTCTTTGGAATTATCTTGAATATATGTCAATTACTTATGCTAATTTAACAGATTTCTCACCTGTTATTTTTAATCGGTCATTATCATTATCATCACCTATTCTGTATAGTATTAGAACACTTAATCTATCACATAATTCATTGGGAATTATAAATAAAAATTTCTCGTATTATTTTCCATCGTTAGAAAAACTCGATCTTAGTTATAATCATTTAATACTTATTAAACAACAGTCGTTTAATAATCTGATTAATTTAAAAGAACTTTATTTAAATAATAACCATTTAAAACAAATTTTACCCAACATTTTTCCTCATAAAGCTCTAAGCATAATCAATTTAAATATGAATTATTGGCATTGCTCATGTACAAATATTCTTACACTATTAATGAGTCAGCCGATTCCAAAATGCTATACTCCATACGCATTTCAATATCAAAATATTAGTATTATTGCGCAACAATGTTTTCTTCGAACGAAGACAAATATTCTAATTATGACAAATGTTCATAAGAAACAAAATTTAACTTGTGTGTTATCTCCAATTATTGATGCGTGGAAAAATAAAATTAACAAAAATATTACATTATTGTCCGCATGGGATATAGAACAACACCGTTCAATTTCATTAGAAAAACTCTCTAATTCCAGTAATCAATCCAGCAACTATCTCGTCTGCTTCAATTTAAAATCTCCTCGTTCCGAATCAATCTATGCAATAATTAATCTTTCATCTATTGTCTCCTTACAACCAACTCTCTTCACAAAATTTATTCTACATACAACGTCAACTAGAAAACCAATAATTATCGTTACCGAATCATCAAACAAACTTTCACCATTTGTTCTATGGCTTTTCAATACTAGTAAAAATATTTTACCAAAATCTTTTCAAAAGTCTGATAAACAAATTTTAATTGTCTGGCTAATTCTTCTTATTGCGGCTTTTATCATGTTTTTATTTCTTATTTATTTTATTTATTCTCACAAAGCAATCAACACGCATCCGTCGAAAAAGTCGCGTTCACTTTTTCGTTTTGATAAAAATCCTCACAATCATCGGACATTGCTAAATGTAAAATTCACTTGTAAAAATCACAAATGCCTATGTCAGTATCGTCGTCGGGCTCATTCATCATTATCTTTAACAAATTCAACGTCAACTAATCTACTTGGCAAACCAACAAGTTTCATTCAACCGGCAAGTGCCATACCAGATCAATTGCGTTATGCAAAAATTAAACAAATACCATCAACAAAACGATTAGATAAAGATTATTTAGCTGGAGAATTTCGAACTATAGTTACATTGAAATCCTTACCAAATTGATTTTGTGAATATGTTGTTCTAGTAGGCGTAATATGATTTGATTGATTTGATGTTTGTGGAATGTCTAATATTGCCGCTATTTTCGATAATTTTATTTGACGAGCTCTACAAGAAAAAGTAAACGAGAATCCACTTGCGCATGAAAAAAGAGCAAAAATAGCAAAGATCATATACTACCTTAGACGACCTTTGCTTAAATTTTGTTTAGCTGTCATACAACGGATATGGTCATCAAATGTAAATTTTGCATTAAGTATAGGAGGATTCGACTTAACATATGTATTATTAACCGGTTTATGAATTGTTATATGAAGAGAACGTGTATCTTCTTTATCATTGGCTACTTTAACATCCTTAAAAAGAAATAAAATTCAAATAAAGTTAATTAGAAAATAAGTTTTTTCGAATACAATAGCTCTTTAGAACAATAATGAAGTTCCTGTTAAACTACTCGGACGAAGTTTTTCTATTTTGTTTTTGGAATACAAAGAATTTTTTTCAGCGTCAAGAGACAAACCCCCGTATTGATCTGACAGAAATGAACTATTTTTTGACAGGAAATAGATCTTTTTGAATTGAATAAAATTGACGTTGATAATTACGACAAGCGATGCGAGGTAAGAATATGGATCTTCACGAAAAATCTTGAATGCATTTGAAGTAGCCATAATGCTATTCATCACTCTGAAAAGTTTCTTACTTAGCGATTCATTCTCAAAGACCGATTTCGATTGATCGATTAATTATCTCTATGATTCATTAACTTGAATTCAATATGAACTGACATCTGTTGATGACGTCATTCAATTATTTTAAAGTCTTGAAGCGATAAAAACCTTTCAAAAAATCGTCATTTTCGAACGATATTTTTAGGCGATCGAAACGTCCGATTAAAAATTAGAAAAAAGATTTCTCAAGTTCAATCTTGATACTTTCACCTCCAGTTTCAACGAGTTCTCTTCNGCTTCGCATCGCATTAAATAGTAAGAGTTTCAGATCGCCAATTCCTTTTCCAACAGTCATACCATTAATAGAAGTCACAGTAACCAAAAGCCTTGTAGCTAAGTGTTTATAATCATTCTAAAGAATACATTCTAACAAGGAAATTATACTATTAATTTAAAACAAAAGACAATTTCATTAATGTGCCTTAAAGCATACGGTTTAGAGCTTTTTCATTACATGCTCAATGAAATTATGTATTTAAAATACTAACTTGCATTAAATCACAGAATTTCACAATACCCCATCCAAGTCTTTTCACATCTGGTTCAATAAGAATAAATTGCATTGGATCCGTTACAAGAAAACGACGGTCTTTCCTATAGAATCATAAGAATAGAAACATACATGCGTGTGATAAACCCTACTTTTCTTTTATATGAACAGTACATGCAATTAAATCACTATTATCTAAAAAGAACATTTTTTTTTTATCATAAACAGATTTCTATTGCTTTCGTTTACTTACTCAAATCAAGTTTATCATTTTCTTTCACTAAATTTTCTGCCTTAGTTAATGGCACTTCTGCTTCTGTAACTGATCTCAATCCCAACGACAATGCTCGAATGAGAAAAAACATTCGAATAGACTAAAAAAAAAAACAAATACTCAATAAATATTCGTCCCACCATCTGTATTCTCTTTACTCTTCGTGCTCGTTCAACATCGCCCGATGGTAAACGTTTAATGAATTCGACTCCACTTAATGGTGTTGTTGTCGGTGGATATAGCATGCATGGATCTTTTAGTAAATATTCTAAACGCATTGGATTCAATTCCATTTGGCGATACTCATCTTCAAACATATCAAGAAACATTTCTTGTTGCTAAAATAATAAATAAAAACTTGTGTAGATATTCAAATAGAACTATAGATGCCTACTCGATAATGTCGTCTTAAATCTTCAGTTGACTGTTCATATGCACCTTCGATACGTGCCAAATGATGATCAGATAGATAAGAAACGTTTTCTTCTTCATCATAAACAAGTTTTTTTAATAAATTTATTGCTAAATTCATTGTAGCAAGACGAATCTTTGAATCTTAAAATATCGAATCGTTAGTAAAAAATAGAAATTAAAATCTTCTTATTTTACCCGGCGATACAGACAATGAAAGAATTTCACAAAGTTGATCAACTAATATTGTATTATAAAAAGTTTTGTTCTACGATAGAAAATATTTATTATTCGTTGAAATTTTGATGCCAAAAAAAGCAGACATACCGAACATTTCACTGTTAAACCAACGGATTCAAGAATACCAGTATCGGTAGCTAGAAATAAAAACAAAAATTTGAAATCCACCGAAATAAAAAGATAATTTACATGGATTCATTGCCATTGTTAGAATTACGCTCAAGGCATAGAAACACTTCTGATCATTTTCAGTACAGTCAAGTGCTTGAATCAATGCCTCAAAGTACGGTCTTTTAGCTAAATCAGCTTCGTTAAATTTTAACTGATCAATATGAAGTTTAGTTTTTTGATCATCAGTCCAATTCGATATGTATAAACTGGTCGATTTTGTACTCGATTCATCTAGTCGATGATGAGCTGCAAACGAAATAGGCGATGAAGATGCAGAACGTGCTCGATTGGGCTCATGTTCATGATGATGTCGGGATGCATCATTATTGATATCAAGAGCACTAAGGGAGATTTCTAAAATAAAAAAAAAATAACAAGTCAAATTACGAATCATAATAAAAATTAATTAATACCAGAATTGTTTTTATTAGTTAGTGCATCTGGTTTAGCTAGACAAACATCGAGAGATGTTGGAGGCAAACTATAGGATATCTAGAAATATGAAAATGAAAGACATGAAATTTGAAAACAAATAACAGATTTTACTTGTTCTCCATAACGACGTTGAACGGCTTCAACAGTTTCAATATTTGCCGATAGGATTATATCGGCTAGTTCTTCGATAACAGGTAGATAGCGAGTCACAAGAAAAAACTAAAATTAATCGATTATGTCGAGTTCGTCCATTGAACGATTGCTTACTTCGGCAAGTAGGAATAAAGCAGATGATTGATCAAGTTTAGTTCGAGGATCCTTAATAGAATAGACAAAAAAAAACGACTAAATCTTTGAGTATCAGATACGGTTGCGGATATCCGAAATTTCTCTAATGAAAAATACTGTTTATTCATATATATTAAGTCATCGCTTCAAACCTCAAATCTGTGCCTATTGCATTCAAAGAGAAACCCGGAATGCATGATGAAAATAATAAAAATAGAGTTTCATGAATGTAATAAGTTGATTAACTATTTTAGCGATTGTATTCAGGTGTTCATTCTTCAAAAAGCATCGATCAAATCCTATCACTGAACTTACTGTTATTCGCGAGAATTTATCGCGTTTAATCAATGAAAATACATAAACCGGTATCAGAAGTCGATTCATCAATTGATCTTTAAGAACATTATTGAGACTATCAACATTGAGCAAAAATATATCTTGAAGATAATGGATGTGGTCAAGATATTCTTCTAAGCCACATGTTACACGACCACGATTGTTAATACTAAATAGAATGAAAACATAGTCATACTCAATAAACCAAAAATATATTTCTATCTTACTCTTGATTGTTTCTTATCAAACTATCAAAATCTAAAATATGGGTTCGTATAAACCATACGAGATTGGAGAAATATTCTGTTGCTGTACGATCTAATATAAATCGATGCATAGCAGGATCAGGTACTGGAGAGAAAGCGAGAAAAAGATCATTTTCATTTCGTTCGTATAATCTTTACCTTTATAAATATTGAGAGTTAATGTTCGTACTGCAATTCGAACCATAGTTTCTGGGTGATTAAAAAATTTTATTGCTTCAACATATAACGGAAAATCATGATTTCTCTAAATAAAGAAAATGCGATAAGATAAAAGAAACTCTAAATGTATAACGTACTTCATTATAGAAAAAATTAATAGACTGTGTATTTAATTTCAACGAGAGAGTTTTAAGAAACGATATATAATATGCAGTTATTTCTTCATCATTAAAATCAAATTTATGTACAATTATATTATTGATATGATTATTTGATAAAAGATAATCTACAATGAAAGCGAAAATATTCTAGGATTTGTTTTATACGAAAATAAAACTTACATAGAGATGTTTCATGACGAATATTTTCGAAGAGAATATTAAGTGTCTGTAAAACTTGTACACATATATAACGTCCATGTTTTTGACGCATATAATTTAAAAAATAAGTTAACATTCCACGTTCGAGAAAATAACTAAAAACAAAAAGAAAATATTTTGTAGAAATTAGAAGAGCGCAACTTTATTCGATAGATCATAGTGCCAGAAATCACAGATTTAAATTACGCGAACATAATCACTATTGAGATATATCAAGGGGAAAAACGGATTTCTTGATTTCGATCGCAGGAAATCAGTTTTATATGTAAAAGTCGCATTGTCGAAAGTCGTTGAAAATGTTTATAAATGAATAAAATCGATGGAATTTAAGGATAGCCACCAAATTTGGGGATCCTCATAGAAAATTAGAAAAATCGACAGAAATCAATATGTTATTTTTTACTGTATATTTGAAGAATTTTTGTAATATGAGATGATTTCTAATGACGTCACATGTTTTTCTAACAGCCCAAATCGATTTTCAGGCTTTATTTTCGTCCGACTGCCGTTTAATGATTTTTAAGTGATTTCTGGCACAATAAATCAGTGTTTTCCCCCTTGAGATATATACAGAAAGTTCCTGTCGATAAATCTCGAAAAAATCCCAATAAGCCAGGATGAGTAGGTCATTGCAAACTCTGCAATAGTTTCATTGACATTTAGTTGCATATATTTTTCTTATCTAGGATACTGTAATGAACGTAGCTGCAAAGCACAACAGTGATTTCAAGATTCTATACAATAACGTTTTCTTTAGTCTATGATAATTCAAATTTTTTCGATCAAAACATAGAACAACTTGAAAGTAATAACAAGACAAGATTGTATTGAGTCAGAAATAGAAATTTCATAGCCACATATATTTTCTATCTCGGTAAATTAGATGCTTCAAGATTAATTACAAACAACATATATAAAAACACCTACTCAAATACAGAACTGTCATTTTGATCGCCCCAAATAAGGATTTCTGATATGAATCGAAGCGTTTCAATTAATAAATCACGATTTGCATCTGATACAATTGGATTACGATTCAGAACACCGCATAAATATCTGAATAAAATACAAAAGAACAATGAGGCTTTTTGTTTTCTTTCAGGCCCAAGAACTTACTTAAGATTTTCAATCGAATGTGGATTTCGTGGTTTAGTTTGCCCAAACAAACCATTTTTCGCTCGAGTAAATACAGACATTAAAATCTACAACTGATCGTATAGAGAAAATTTTCTTCTTATGCTTGTTATCAACGATGAACAAACAACAATCTATTATTTTCTTATCCATCGTTGGATGTTTATATTTTATTAAAAGAAACAATAACATATTGTTTCTAGGCAAAAAAAGCAACAACGGATTTTTCTTGTTATATTGATGAGATTATTCTAGATCGTAAAGATTTATTCTCGGTTCATCATCTTTTGTCGTTTAAGTTTCTTCTTCGATTCTTTCTTCTTAGTAGCTGGTTCATCTTCTACGGCACCACCGGTACGCGTTAAAAGATTTTCTTTTTCACATAAGATCAATTCAATATGACAAGGTGATGATTGGTATGGATTAATTCGACCATGTGCACGATAAGTACGACGACGAATTTTTGGTGCACGATTTACTTGAATATGATCAATAACAAGATGATCAACATCAAGACCTTTTACATCGGCATTTGATTCAGCATTCTTTAATAATTGTAAAAGGATTTCAGCGGATTTTTTTGGCCAACGTCCTTGTGTTACTTTGAATACTTGGGCTTGAGCCTTACGACCAACACCGCCATTGAAACGTTTGAATGGAACAATTTCCTTTTTATTAACGACATTTTTCAAGTAACGTGTTGCACGTTTCAATGTCATACGTTTAATAGCATTGGCGGTTTCACGTGTGTTTTTAAAGTGAACACGTAAATAGGCACCACGAGTTTTGCATGATTTTGCTGGATTTTCGACAGTGCCTATATGAAGGGAGACAAAAAAAATAGAAAAACCTCTTCGTAATGATATTAACTTACGTGCATAGCGAACCATGGTGTTATTATTTTCTTGTTCGTGGAAAAATAACCGAATGTATCGAGAATCAGATCTAGAAATTAAATAGAAAGTAATTAATTTTCAAGCAAAATCGAAACACGTTCTATTAAAATAATAAATGTTTATTTGTAAGTTTTGAACTGAGTAATAAACAAGATGAAATACCGACAGCCAACCACAAAGTACACGCAATGCACTATTTCGACTAATTGAAATAGCAAAATTCTGAATTATTTAACCTTGAAAATTATACAAAAAAAAGAAGTAAAAATTTTTCATGAAAAACTTTTGTAAATCTTTTTATCAAAATTTGTAGATGGCGCTAACATCTACCATTTAATCTTGTGAAATATATAGAAGAAGAATTGATCAGTTATTTATTAATATGAAAGAGAAATATTTAACTGTAAAATAGAAAAAAAAAGATTTCTGTCGCTGTAAAGCGAGTAACAAAAGATATATTCTTTCTTTATTTGCAGTGTTTCTAATATCCTGTGAAAAATATATCCAAGATTTCCGATAGCATGTACTGTCGATTTTCATTAGCCAAAGAAAAATATATTATGAAACACAAATTATATGTAAATATTTAACATTTTTTCTGTCTGTTCTATTGAAACAATTTCATATTACTTTAACGAGAAAAAGGTGTTATTGACGGTGGCATGCTGTTGACTTCATAATTATTTGATCCATCTTTTGCTCTTTGTCTGTGACGCTATGCCACATGAGACTATTAATATTAAGTGTTGTTTTCACATGAAGTTGATCTTATTTTTTTATTTACATATTGAATTAAACTTTCTATTATTAATTTTTATTTTTGATAGATAGAAGCGTAAGTCATACTTTCGATTCACAGCAGAGGATAAAATAAGTCCTGTATAAATCGATTATGATTCGAAGAACAGCGTTTTATATTCAATGCTGCGCGAGATTTTTCTTTAGAACTTATTATAACTTATCAACCAATCGCCATTCGAATCATCGTATAGTATTTTGCAGTGAAATGGCATTCGAATCCTTTCTAGTTGAAAACAAAAACCATTGCGACAACCATACAACAGTCATAGTTTTTTTGTTTTGGAAGACTATAAAATTGTATGAATTTGAAGCTAATTTCAGAATCGACAAGTTCAAGAGTCAAAATAGGAGAAAATCTAATGAGAATTCAATCTAGCGCTATTGTATTTAAAAAAAACAAAAATACTAATATGAAATGAACTATCTAGAATATTTTATTTTTGCGTAAAAACCGTTCAGTTTGCAACCTGGTAAGGTTTATTTAATATAATCTAAACACAAAAATACAATGAATACATCTATGATTATTGGTCATGTTGGTTAGGATACACAATTAATAGAATAGGGATGAATTAAGTGAATTAAAAATTGATGTTTATCACTAAATTTTATGAAAATTGATTCCTTTCTGAGTCGATACAACAATCATGTCTGAACCGAATCGTTTAATACGATATGGTATTTCATGATATTTAATTGTCATCTTTAATTTTCCGTCTTTTGTAATATGCAAAAGACAACGATTTTCACAATCAGCTACTAACCATTCATCAGACTTAAGTGAACAACAACGAAGTATAAAATTTGAATCAAATATGCCATCAATTAGTCGTAACCAGATGCGCCTGAATGTTGCACAAACTCGTAGTTCTATTCGCAATGATTTTTCTTTACCATTCATAATAAGTAGAGCACACATATCACCACTACAAGCAATCCCATCAATACGCTCATTTTCCGTACACGTCGAAGGCGGTTTCCATTCTTTGGTGAAAGTAATCGAAGGTAACAATCTGAATTGCATAATTTTCGATCCCCACTCATCAGTTGATAGAAATAACGATGTTTGAGAGCATGCACATGACATCCATTTTCGTCTCTTATCTGTGTCCACTGTCTCAATGTAGATTAATCTTTCATCGATAAGAAAAATATCGACTTCGTCAATTACAATAAATCGATCTGCTACCGATGACCAACACATATCCCAAATTTGTTTATGTTCCCATAAGATCTGTTGCTTGATATTCATGTCGAGATCAACGATACACAAGTTTGGCTTTTGATGAACCAATAAAAATTGATCGTTACTGGCTACTTCTACGTAACTACCACTCGGACTGGCGAGTGTTCTATAAACGGATGCAAGAGTCGAGTGATCACGTTCGTGTTCATCAATTTTTCTAACTTGAATGTAACTGTCATCTATAACCAATGAACGAGTGTTGATCTGAAACGAAGTTTGTTCGATTTTTTTCAAATCTATTTCTATTTGACGAATTGCTGTTGACAACATATCAATATCATTTCGAGTTGCTTCTTGTTCGTGAACAAGTTTGCTGAGTTTTGAATGTAGACGACGAATGTTTTCTCGCTGTTGATCCAATTTCTCGGTCACCAGTCGATCGAGTTCTTGATATTTTTTCTCAAATAAATGATCAATCTTTTCATGACAATCTTTTTGCCACTGTTTAAGTTTTTGATGGCCATTTCTTACTATGTCATGTAGCTTCAATGATTCTAGTCGCTCACCAAGTGCTTTGATTTCATTAGTCAACGGATTCAATTGTGACACGAGTATTATATTGTGTTCAGTCAAATGCTGGAGGCAAAGATTTTGTTTACAACAATCGCATAGGGCTCGAAATTTTCGCTCGCATTGAAGTACAGCACATGATTGTGACATTCCTTGATAATCAAAATTTGTATTTTTTGTAATGCAGACAATTCGTAGTCAGACGACGGAAATGAAAAAATTCACGGATTGACTTATTCTGTGATTCTCACGCTTGTTTGACGAAGAAAAGAGAGAAAAAACTTTTTCTCTAATTTTTCATTTCAGCCGCGCAAACTTTATGGTATAATTTCTCTTTCTGTAGCTAATTGGAATAGGTTATGATGGATCAAATTTCAAAAATTAATTACGATCTTTCTTTCTGAAAATTGTAATATCTCGTCAAGGAAAATTATCTGGACAAATAAATCTGAAAGCATGATTATAATCTTGAACATGAAGTTGCTTTGTAAATTTAGACTTTTTAGTCATACATTCGAGTGGGAGATGAAGAAGTGACCGTTTTCGGTGAATCTTCGTTCACTAGTTATAGTGAACTTTGTTTATATCGATGGCGACTTCAAATAAAAGCTTTGATATTTTCTGTTTTCCCATCGATTACGCTCAATTCAGGTTATTATTAAATAATAATGGTATAGAATTCGTGTGGAAGACTGATCGTTTGAGTTTCTTAATATTTACATAGATCAGATCATCAATTTTCATATCTTATGATACATTGCAGTGTTTAACTGTTTTTTGCTTTTTTTTATTGAGAATATAATAAAATTTCTCATTCAGATTAAGGACAAATATAGACATAATATTTTCTTTTGCAAAAATCTTATGTCTTGATTATATTCAGTTGTTAATCAATAGAACGAATTCTCATTTATTAAACACACTCCTATTCTGGGATACATTAGATAGAAGGAGTGATTTCTCCATGAGATGCCTAGTTCGAATTCAAATATAAATGGACATCCAACTGCATGTTATGAATTCGAAAATAAGTGATAGATATAGATTTAGTTTAAGATGGAGTGGGCAGAGCCCGCGGAAATGGGGGGTGTACACCCCCCAATAATTGAAAGTTTTCATTTTTCTCAGCGACAAGAGAAGATTTTTTGTAAGTTTTGAGCTTTTTTTTGCGAACTTTGTTGCAAACACCCCCCAATATTAGGTCCTTCCAACTTGAGGGCGTGGGTGTGGTAGCTAAGGGGTAACTGTGGGTGGTGATGGGAGTGAGGGGTGAGTAGGAAGGGTACCCAGAATGGGTGCGGGGATACTTCAAATGTGAGTGTGGATTACGGATACCATGGAGGAGTGCTCAAATGTGGGTGTGGGATATATATGTCGCATATATCGGAAAGTTAAACTAAATCTAGGAATATATTCTTAGATTTAGTTGTAGTTTAACTTTTTCTTTTCTCCATTTATATTCGAACTCGAATTAGACAGCTACTCAAATAAATGACCTGCTGCTATCAAAGAGATACGGTTTTTAATCGTCAATTTTTTATTCAAAGTTCAGTAATGAAGAATGCTCAAGTTCAAATGAAACTATTTGCTTGATCAGAAGATTGGAAATTACGTCAAGTTTATTTAAATTACAAATTGATCAATATTCATGAAGATTTCTTGGAAGAAAAAGATCTATACCTTAACATAATCGATACAGCCTGATCCATCGAAAAATAGATCGTCTAAACTGAATTTTTCTTTCATATTCGACTGAAACCGAAAATTATACTGACAAAAATGGCTAGGTAGATTGACTCTCTGTCAGACTGAACTTCCAGGCTATTTTTTGAAAAATACGAACAAATTGACCAATCAAAACACGCTTACACTTTTCACTATTGTTTTGTTTCATTCAATCAATGGAGGACTGAAGCAAGATTTTATTGGTTAAACATCATCTCCTGTCCGATGATTCTGATTCTGATTCATACTATTAGTCTCGTTACTCTTATCTGTAGTATTGTTACGACAATGAAATCATCGCATCTCGTGAGCCGAACTATAAAAAAATAGAAACGATTGTTATAAAAAAATCTTTATATAAGTATATTATTTTTTTAATATTTTTTAGCTATTGTGAATTTTTTTCGACATATGAATTGCCATTTGTTTCTTCTGTCTTTCATCTATATATTTACTGGCACCAACGCAGCTAGTGTTCATTATCCAGTTATATTTATTCCTGGTGATGGTGGTTCTCAAATTTGGGCACGATTAAATCGTACACTTCCTCCACCGCATTTCTTTTGTGCACGCCATTCAGATTGGTTTGAATTATGGCTCGATCTTCGTCTTATTATTCCTGAAGTAATCGATTGTTTCGTTGATAACATGCGTTTAACGTACAATGAAACAACAAAAAAAACATCGAACTTAGAAGGTGTAGAAATACAGGTTCCTGGTTTTGGAGAAACATCAACTATTGAATATTTTGATGCATCTGGTTTTTCTTATTCATCCTATTTCGCACCGATAGTACGCAGTCTCGTTACACTGGGTTATACACGAGGTGTTAATCTGCGTGGAGCTCCGTAAGATACAATTTTGTTTTGACTGAAAAAGAATAAATTTAACCTTTGTTTTTCTCTCTCTCTTATTGTTAGATATGACTTTCGTCGAGGTATCGATGAGCAAGAGGAATTTTTTGTTAACTTTACTAAATTAGTTCAAGATACTTATGAACTAAATAATCAAACTAAAATTGTACTTGTAACACATAGTATGGGAGGTTCGTTATCCATTTATTTTCGTTCAATAATCAGAATCCCAACTGATGAGAATTTATTTAGGTCCATTTGCTTTGTATTGGCTTCATCGACAAACAGAAGAGTTTAAAACGAAATACATTCGTTCAATGGTTAATATTGCTGCACCTTGGGGTGGTGCTATTAAAGCGCTTCGACTTATGATTAGTGGTGACAATATTGATGTAAGCTTACAAAAGAAAAAAAAAAGAACGATGAAGATATTGTTCGAAATCATCGAAAGCTTTTCAAGGACTTTTAATTTATCGAAGAAAAGTTTAAAAGGATATGAGTCTATATCGAGGTTTGACTTACAGATAAAAGTTAATTTCCTAGTCCTTTGAATTTTTTTCTTGAGCTGACATCGATGAAATTTACATATTTTATATCATGTCTAGAGATAAGTTACAAGAGAGTTCGTTGTAGTTCTCTTTTGAAATTCAACTAATAACCGTGTGAAACCTTACTTTAGACGTCCCACCGTGATCTAGGGACGAAAATCTTAATTTTCATCATCGTAGGGGGTACAAGGTTAATCGAAAAATGAATAGAAATTCGTCGCAATATAAACTCTTAGAATACTATTGACATAAATACTCCTATTGACTTTCATTCATTTTTCTAGAAGGCAGTCTAGTTAATATAACTCAGTAAGTAAGTAAAATGTTTTGAAAGTATGTAGAGTTTCGAAGAAAATTTTTAACATCTCAATCAAAATAGAACCTACACTCATGTTAGCTAAAGATTTTTTTATACGAAAATTTTACACAAAAAAATAGGATTAAAAGCTTTGAAAAGGCTTCGGGCAATATCCTCATAGGATTAGAAACCAACCGATAATTTTTTTTTACTAAGTTCGACTCTTTATTTGTAAAACATACATGAATATTCGATCTTCTATAAAACAAAGAGAAGTCTAAAACGAATAGCGAGACAGGACAGCGTGATTTGTTTTCCGTATATGTCAGATGGAGGTTAATCGATCGCTAATTATCATCATACAATTATGCAATAGCAATTTGCCCATTTCTCTCTCTCTCTCTCTCTCTCGAGTATTCTTCTCATTTCACAAATCTTTTCTATTCCATGGATCCACATATACATGCCGATTACACAAAACTCGGTGAACTAGAAAATGATCTAGCGTTTATTTCGTATTTCAATAAGCAACGAATAAAACTATTTCATCTTGAAATCTTAAGGTGTATGTGGTTTCGCCTTTTCGTGTTCGTCCTTATCAACGCTCAGCACCTTCAACTGCATTTGTAATGCCAAGTGTAAATTTTTGGAATAAAGATGAAGTGGTTGTTGTTACACCACAACGTAATTATACTGTTAATGATTATGAAGCACTCTTTAATGATATTCAATTTCCGACTGGCTATGCTTATTGGTTGAATAATAAAGATTTAGTTCAAGAACAAGATCCGCCTAAAATTGAATCACATCAAATCTATGGCAGTCAGATGCCAACACCCGGAGTACTTTTATATGATAATCGTACTTTTCCTGATCTACCGCCAGTTGTACTGCCCGATAATGGCGATGGTACAGTTAACATAAGGAGTTTACTTGGCTTTAAACATTGGGAAAGCAAACAAAACGAAGATATACATAGTTTAGAGATACCTGGTGTTGAACATTTAGCTATTCTAAAGCATCCAACAACGATCAATTATGTTACTCAAGTAGTGACTGGCCAATTTGATAAAAACTAGACTAATGTTTTTTATGCGTGTCTATTTGCGTGGATATAAATGTTTATACTATATCAATCTTTTGATTTCCGGTGATTTATGTGTGCGTGTGTGTGACATAGAAGAAAAAGAGCCGCTCACATTCTTTAGGGTTTTGCTTTTCTCATATTGACATTCTATAGTAGTTATAACAAAAAAAAAGTAGAATCATTAGCATAGCTGATTTTCTAAGTTATCACTTTCTGTTTTTGTTTTATCAATATTCTTGTCTATGTAGTAGAGTGATAAATATATGTTTGAGTTCAATGATTGAGAAGATTGATGGACGAGAAAGAATATCCTGAATTGTCGATTTAATATATATGTTGATAGCGTATATACATTTTCTTCTTCTTCTTCTTGTTGTTCTCCTCTCCTTCTCCTCCTCTAACTGCTTCATTTTCTCTTTTGTCTTGATGAGTTTTGTTTGCAAATGGATGAGCAAAGGAAGACATAGTCGTGATGGTGCACGCGTATCATCTTACCGAAAAGAAGGTGTTGAACATGTTCTGATGACACCGTCAGCGAGTAATATAAGCTATTGAGAACGGTAATATTCGACGAGACTGTCGAATTGTTGTATAATCTTCCTTTTCTTCTTTGCGTTAATTTTCATATCTCTTCCAGATGTTATTACAATTATGTTGATACAGGAACAGGAGTTATTTTCATCTATTAAAGATACTATATCAATGGAAGACAAAAATGATGATCTTGCCAAACTAAGTCTTTTAACAGAAGATATTTTACTTGAACATTTAAAACATCGATATGATAAAAATTTAATTTATGTAAGTACTTAGAAAACAGAAACGCCAAAGGGAATTTTATGACTTTTGACTATTTAGACTTATCTTGGAGATATTCTTGTTGCAGTTAATCCATTTCACGAAACAAATCTTTATACCACACAAGTAATAATGATAAGAAATGTTTAGTTTTTTTTCCTTATATTTTATTTTTAGATTCGTGATTTTTACAGATATTCGACTGATATTCAGAAGCCACCACATGTGTATGCACTTGTCGATCTTGTTTATCGAAATGTTTGCCATGGCATATATAAACAACAATGTTGTGTCATTAGGTGAGACAGAAAAATCAACAATTTGAGTTTATGTGGTTTTTCTTTGTTATTAAATTTCAGTGGTGAATCAGGTTCAGGAAAAACTGAAAGTACAAAATTATTTTTAAAACAATTGATGTATTTATGTGGTGGTAGTTCTCAATTAGAACAACAGATTTTACAAGTAAACATCCACAGTTAACTTGAATTTAGAACTAAAATTATTGTTAATTTAGGCAACACCATTACTAGAAAGTTTTGGCAATGCACAAACTGTGATGAATAATAATTCAAGTCGTTTTGGAAAATATATTGCTTTGAAATTTATTAATGGCAAAGGTAAAAGAAGAAACAAAAGGAACATCTTATTGAATAAATATTTTATTTTAGTTATCGGCGCCCAAATAAGTGATTATCTATTAGAAAAATCACGTGTTGTAATACAAAGTCCAGGCGAAAGAAATTTTCATATATTTTATTATCTATTTGATTATCTACCATTGGAAACAAAACAAATCTTGTGCCTTCGAACGAAACATGATTATAGGTAAATTGAACGAGTGCAAAGAGAAATTTAATTATTTTTATTTGTCTCGTAGATATCTTTTGACGAATTCATCATTGGATGTTCAAAATGCGACTGCTACGAATTCATTGGATGAAGTTATCAATGCAATGGGCTTATTAAATTTTACCGATAAAGTACGCATTTTAAAAAATAATGATCTGTCGAATAATGGTCGAGTATCAATGTTGATTAACACAGAATTTTTTCTCCGGTGATTGCGTCATATTTCCAATTAATTCCTATGTTTATTTAGGAACAACATTCCATGTTTCGCATATTGTCTGGTATTTTAACCATTGGTAATCTTGAATTTTCTATTGATGATGAAGGTTTTACACAGCAGAATTTCGATGAAGAAAAAGCTAAAAAGAATCTTTCCATAATTGCTGTATGTCACAAGAATACGAATTGAAATGTATAAACTTCACGTTTTTCTTTTTCCTTCTTAAAATTTATCTAGAATATGTTTGGTGTTAACTCGGATTTAATTATGGAGTGTTTAACAACCATGACAACGTTAACTCGTAATGAAAGAGTTATTCGAAAATTTAGTTTACAGTCAAGCCAAGGTATTTAAGAAAGAATAGTCTGTTGTTGCAATAAGAAAAACAAATATATTGTTTATATTAGATGCCCGTGATGCTTTATCAAAACATCTCTATGCTCGATTATTTTCTTGGCTCATTGGAAAAATAAATGAGACGTTAAACAATCCATATTCATCTCAATCGTATCATCATGTTGTTGAAATTGGTTTATTGGATATTTATGGTAGAGTAAAAACGAAAATTCGAGATTAAAATTCAAACTTTATATTTGTCCATTGCAATAGGTTTTGAACATTTTGAATTAAATAGTTTTGAACAATTGTGTATCAATTTAGCCAATGAGCAAATACAATTTTTTTTCAATCAAGTAAATCGACAAGAAATTTTATTTTGCATTTAATCCATCGTTTTAGCATATATTTCGTATGGAGATGACCGAGTATGAACATGAAGGTATTATCGCTGAACGATTGGCATTTACTGATAATCAAACATTATTGGTAAAACAGAATATTAGTAGTTAAATTATTCTAATTTCTTTCATTGTTCAAGGAGCTTTTTATGGCTAAGCCATTGGGAATACTTTCACTATTAGATGATGAAAGTCGACTCCCAAAAGTAAAAATAACACATTTCGATTTGTTTTAAGAATTATTGAATTTTATTTCGATTAAACTAGGCAACTGATCAGACATTTGTAGAAAAATTAAATTATCATTTTGGTTTAAATAAACATGAATGTTATTCGATCAATCGTAACAATAAATACTCATTCACGATTCATCATTATGCTGGCAAAGTTTCGTATTGTGCCTTGGGGTTTTTGGAAAAAAATCGTGATACACTATCGGATAGTGTTGTTGATATGTTTAAAAATAGTCGAGATGATCTTATACGTTTACTTTTCCATGGAAATCCATCGGATGAAAGTATCGATTCAAATAAAGGGGTACGTCTAATGGTTAATATGAACGTTTACATTTATTGGGAAATTGTTAAGTTCTATTGATCGTTCGATTTTTTTTCACCTTCCTATTTTAACCAGGCGAAAATTGATAGAATCCATAAAATATACTCGTAGTGACCAGTTATTTATAGACAATTATCAGAGTGACTAGCATTTTCTAATAGTTTCATATGAAAGGGACTTTACTCAAATCGTAAATGTTCCTGTGCAGCAGACGAACTTTTATTTATGAATGTGCTTCATGACACTATCTGATCATAAGATTTCTTCATTTTTTTAGCTTCAACATCGAACAGCAGCTGAAAAAGATGCTCGAAATCGCTTAACAGTTGGTGCTCAATACCGAGTAAATACAACCGTTGATATCACACGCAAATATCTGTCTATTTTGTTTTTGTTTCTTATCTATTCTAGAATTCTTTACAAATTTTAATGGATCGCATGTGTGCATCACATCCTGTGTTTATGCGCTGCCTTAAACCTAATCAACAAAAACAAGCATATTTATTTGATGATTCGTTTGTTCGTGCACAAGTAAGACGGAATTTAACGAAAGACAATATGTTTACTTCTACTATTTGAATCGTTTAGCTTCGTTATTGTGGTATGCTGGAAACAACTCGAATACGTAAAGAAGGTTATTCCGTACGATTATCGTTTGAAGAATTCATACAAAAGTATAATATTTGCTTTTTGATTTGAATTTCGATTTGTATTATTTATAGATATGGTCTTTTATCAAAAGCTCGTCCATCGAATGTACCGTCAATCACCTGTCGTTATATTCTTGAAGAAACGCATTTAACTGAATGGCAATTAGGGTGAGAAGAAAAAGGAAAATTTTGAATAATCGACGATAAATAATCATGTTTGTCTAGAAAAACAAAATTGTTTTTAAAATATTATCATCCGGAATATTTGGAAAAATTAATGAATAAATATCGGCAAGCAGCATTATTAATTCAGCGAAGTAAAGTTTTTACCAATCAATATTTTAATGATTAATTACTATAGTTTTGTTTATCTCTAGGATTCCGGGGCTATGTGGGACGAAAACACTTTAAACAGTTAAAATCAATCTCGCAAATATACAAAAATGAAGTTAACCAATTTTGTGCTAATATTGAAGATATCAATAGCCAAATGATTCAAACGCTTACTCGACTCAGCGATAAACTTCCAGGTTTGATATCGTTTAGGATTAGTTGGATTTGCCCAAACTCTTTTTTTTCGCATATGGGATAATCTCATCCACATTTTCGATCATAAATAACATTATGGCAGACCTCGAATTATTTTTCGAACCAATCAACCAAAATATCACTTTTTCCACTAGCGTTCTCATGCATAGAGCATCCAGTTTTGAATCGTATAGAAATTTTATTATTCATAGTTAAAGCAGTGCCAAGTGTTAATCCTGAAGATGATCATCGACCTCGTCCGCCAGTTCGTGAAAGTTCACTTAATTCTTCATCACAAATTAATAACACTGGAATGGCTGGTAGACATTCTTTACCAGCAACGAAAATGGCATCACCACCAACAACACCAACGAGTACATTGACGACGAATCAATTAATGGTCGATTATGATTCTCTACTTTCTTATCTAACACTCAAATATGGTTCACCGGGTGAACGCGAATCTTGTTTAAAGTTGTTTTCGATATTTATTTAATTTTCAATGAAAACATTTTTTGCTTTTGTAATATTTAAGATGGTTTCGTGATACACAATATCCATATGTTTGTCATAAGGGAACATTTCCCAGTTGGTTTCACGGAAATATTACTCGACAGTAAGCTAATGAATAAAGGGACGCTATTTACAAATGAATTTCTTTTTTCTTTATAGTCGCGCAGAAGAACTATTATCAAAACAGTCAGTTGGCTGTTTCTTAATACGTCTTAGTGAAAGTCGTTTTGGTTTTTCATTATCATTTCGGTGATTAGAAAAATTATGAACATTTTCTTTTATTTTCTTTCGTTTGTTTTTAGAGCCGAAGATCGATGCCGTCATTATATGATTAATCAATTGAAAAATTTAAAATATAATGTTATCGGTGAAGCAAAAGTACATAAATCACTTGATGAACTACTTTTATATTATCGGACGGTAAGATTCCGTTAAGTTTTTCTTCAACACTATTTTCCTTCTAATCAATATCTTCTATTTAGCATGAACTATCAAACTGGGATGGCCATCTAACTGAACCATGCAAAGCTGATTGGTCTCAATATGATCATGAATCATTAACACCGATTCAACATAATACAAAGAATCATGTTAATTATCATAGTAAAAATAATCCAGCACAATTGCTTGTAAATAAAATAAGAATTTCCTTTTTAAATGGCTAATTCATAACGTAAAATATATATTTTAGAAAGTGACAAAATAGTAAAACAGAAGAATTTTAGTATGAGATCGAAAAGCTTATTCTACTAACTTGCTTTTAGTGTTACTCTAACAGTTGTGTGAAGTCTTAATTTTAGAAGCATTCATCAATTTTTTTAGCTTTCTCAGGAATGACGTTGAAAAATTACCTTCGCTAAAGGCCGTGAACATATTTGAATAATTGATCTTTCTCAAGCAAAACCTTCTAAATTCAACGCAACCAAAAGATCACTAAATATGAAAAGAAAAGATCGCGAATTCATACAAAACTTCATGATAAAAGCCCCTTATGGGTATCTTAGGATAGGTTTTAGATGAAGTAGTTCGCAAAACACTTTCTTAATAGCCTTAAAAGTGCTTGTGAGAACTAACATTAGAGAATCATAGTATTGCATTTCTTTGATTGGACATGTTTTTTAAGTGAAACCTTTTGCTCATGCTTTTCTTGTGTCGACTCATTCCACTGTGAAACACAAACTGAATGTATTAAATTTTATTTAGAAAACATCAACATTACCAATCTCATATTATGCAAATCCACCATTTCCATATTCGACGAAGATCTGTGGAACGCGCCCGATGATGATGAATAATTCATTGAATGCCTCAACGAAATTACCTATTGCTATCGTTCCACCATTTACAAAATAATGTTTTTTTTTCTTTTCTGATTCCGTTTGAAATGAGTCCATTCATAACTTGCGCTAATCTAGTCATGATAAATATGCTACTATTTATTTGATATTATTGTTGTTAATAGTTTTATTTTTATTCGTACACAACAGTGAATTTATTTCATTGAAATAGTGAATATAAATTCAATAATTATTGTTTTATGTCCGTGTTCCGTATCGAAAGAAATCTCTAAATTGTATGTCTGATATTTAATTGAATTGTTAATGTCTATTTTATGAATTTTGCATATTAATTAAAATTCCGTGTTTTGATCTAATTTTTGTTTTCTCGTACATTAAAATAAATTTCAGAATCTAAATTACATCATTATAACCTATGTTCAATTTTGGTCGAAGGAAAAAAGTTAATCAAAACGATGAAGTTTTTCAAGAAATTGAAAAAATTGTACATACACTTGACGATGATGGAAATGGACGAATACGTATCGTAGATTTAGAAGCTGCTTTGCAACGTTTCGATGAAACTGGCCGATTGAAACCAGAGAAAAATAATCAAGTAAAAAATTTCAGTGAGTAAAATTTATCACTCCGTTGATTTGTTATTTTGATTATTCCTATGATTTAGTCACATCACTTAAAACAAAAGGTGATCGAATCGATGGAGATGTGTTTCTTCAAATAATGCTTGAAAGGCAAAAGCAAATAAAATTAAGGTTAAATATCTGTTTTGATGTTCATGTCATTCTCATCATAATTCCTTTTCTTTTAGTTTTGAAGAAATCGATTTGAATAAAGATGGTGTTGGTAAGTTAAAACATTTTGTAACATATATGAGGATCCTCATTCAAACTAAACGGAGCATTCCTCTCATTGAAATTCATATACCCAACGTTCGACTCTCCTTCATATTGTAATTTTGGTCGGAACTTTGAAAACGTAGAGTTCCGCAGCTGAAAAATATAGAATGTCGTCCTTGAAAAAGCAAAATTTCGGCATTTACAATTGTTTCGATCCATTGTGTTTCCACTTGTTAAATATTAAACAATATCGTTTTGACTTTAGTGGATCCTATTGAATTAGCCAAAGCATTTTCACGTTTGAAAATTGTTTTGACAAAAAAAAATTTAATGAAAATCGTTGAAGTACTTGATCAAGACAAAGATTTTCAAATCACATTCTCTGAATGGCAGACATATTTTCGTTTTTCACCCTCAACTGAATTAGAAGCATCACT
This sequence comes from Rotaria magnacalcarata, assembly GCA_900239745.1. NCBI lineage: Eukaryota > Metazoa > Rotifera > Eurotatoria > Philodinida > Philodinidae > Rotaria > Rotaria magnacalcarata. Next base: position 51,563 of record OENM01000062.1, read on the forward strand.
TCGTCTATGGCGTCGTGGTGTTCAATTAGATACCATTAATGAACAACAACTGCCTACTTCATATACTGAAAAGGAACTTGAAAGTGGTTTTTATGCAAGACATTTTATTGCTGGTGCTCTCTCTGGAATGGTTAGTCGAACAGTAACAGCACCATTAGATCGATTGAAAATTTATATGCAAGCTATGGGAAAGAGAAAATTATTTAAAACAGCAACGTAAGATTTCACTAATTTTGAACTCGAGATGTGAGCCAATCGGCTGACATTGAAACTTTTCCAGAGGTTCTCTTTCGATTTCAATGATCCTTTTTGTCGCGTGAGGTTTTTCAAGATTTGAAATTTTTACATCCAGTCTAGACGAACACTCGTAAGAAGTTTTATGAGCTGTAAATGAAATTCGAGCTCGTCTAAATGTTCTGTCAATATTTGTGAGCTTTCCGATTGAAATCTACAAGTAAATGCTTTCTTTGATAGTATAAATTTAATATTCAACGTGAGTTTAATCTTTATGTCAATAGTGAAGACATTACAAGAAGAGATTAACAACCCCTTCAATAGTATCACCTATTACCAAAGTACTGAATAGAAATATTCATACGTAATACGAACAAAAGAAGTAAGGTTGATGTCAAGATTTCTTTGACCTTGCGATAACAAAAACTACTATAGAGTACTTAGATTAAATGAAACAGCTAATGAGATCTGCCACCGGGAGCAGGATTGCTTCCTTCGATACTTTTAAATAAATCTAAGATCTCTTAACTAGTAGAACGGTTAAGAACTTTATTTTAATATTCAAACGATTTTCTAGCACTTTATATGGTGAAGGTGGAGGTGGTGTTAGTGGTGTTCGATCATTTTGGCGAGGAAATGGTATTGCAGTATTTAAAATGACACCGGAAATGGCTCTTCGGCAAGGTATTTTTGAAACTTTCCGTGAGCTGCGTGGTGATTATGATGAAATTGTAAGATGTCTTATTGGCAAATACGAGTCTCTCGCATATTTTCTCATAGATTATTTCACCGGTAACAAATAAAGAATTATTTGGTCTCGGTTGTCTATCTGGTTTTATCGCTCAAACATTTATATATCCATTGGAAGTACTGAAAACACAAGGTAAACGAGAAATTCTTAACAATACAAAAAACAAATTTCCTTATCAATTATTTGAACAAAATAGCTGCAATGCGAACAACTGGTCAGTACAGTTCCATATTAGATCTCATTAGAAAACTTCATCAAAGTGAAGGTTGGAGAGTGTTCTATCGTGGATATCTAGCAAATTCTCTTGGAGGTAAGCACAAACAAAGGAACTTATTTCCATTTAAACATTCTCGATTATAGTGCTTCCTGCTTGTGGAATTGATTTCGCTTTTTACGAGTATCTTCGACGAATTTATCGTGAAAAATGTACATCATTAGAAGAGCCTAGTAAACACATTCATGCTTGTTTTGGAGTAGAAAATAAATATTGAACATTTATTTTCTAACTTTTTCTAGGTATATGGGCTTTAACAGTGATATCAAATGTTAGTGCCTTAGCTGCAATGTATGTTTCATACCCGTTGTATCTTATCCGAACAAGGCAACAATATCAGATTGTACCAGAGAATATACTTGAAATGATGGGCAAAATATGGAGGTAAAAACAGAGAATAAATCCATTGTTTTATTAATATTTGTTTTTCCTTCTTGATAGAATTGATGGATGGCGTGGTTTCTATTTTGGTTCATTGCCTAATCTCATTAAAGTCCTACCAGCATCTACAGTTGCATATTTAACATTCGAATATTTTTCAAGTCTCTTTGATATAGATGGATGAATAATTTATAATATTTTTTTGTAATTTTGTGCCAGTACCGTGTATTTATGTTTTGACTTCTACTCTAGTATAGATACTCCATCATATGTGGAGAATGCAATCTCAAGTTTGTTGTCAAATTGCGCATTACGTTTCGACATATTTTTACTGCATTTTGTTTGTTTGTTTTTGCGTGATAACGATGATAGACGTGCCTTTTCCCATTTCCCATTATTTTATTGTTTCTTCGATGAGAACAGTCAATATTTGTTCAAAGCAATGTATATATATATATATATGAAATATGGATTTATTCGATGTGATAATGAATGATTATTTCAGATGGAGAATCCTTTATATCAGTTGAGATCAACAGCACCTATGACTGACGACTCGACCGGTCAAGTCAAAATTACGTTTGGCTCAACGTAAGTGTCTACGATATTTTTGTTTTTTTTAGTATATATTGTCTTTTATCCAGTGTTCTATCTGTTGATGATCCAAAATCAGTACAACAGACACCTTTTGAGTGAGTTTTAAAATTGAAAACTTTCATTTAGACAATATTATCTAAATAGTTTATTTCAATACAAACTTCGTCGTTTAATCGAGAGTATTGGTTTCCGATTGGTGATCGCAATTTTATTTGTTTCCGATTTAGTTCTTATTATTATTTCTACAATACTGGGATTTCAAAATAGTGAGTTTGAACAGCAGTGATGAATAATAAATTTATGGTTTTGATTCCTTTTTTTTTAAGAGGATTCTTCTGTATTGGATACAATTAGTTTAATTCTTTCTGTTATTTTTATGTTGGATATTGCACTTCGTATTATTGCTCAAGGGTAAATTAAATAGAATTAATTTGCTTTTGTTCTGTTACGTCATAGCGTTTTTAATTTTAATAGACGCGAATTTTTTCAAAAAAAACTTGAAATACTCGATTTAGTTGTGATGAGCGCCGGTCTTATTGTTAATATTGTAGTTATGACTACGTCCGTCAACCATCAACAAGGACAACTTGGAAAGTATGTAGAAATCTCAGGATCTGCTATTTTCAAAATGAAACAGTAGATTTGCAATAAATTTCAAAGAATAAAATTCGCGGATTTTAGAGGTCAATTTGAAAACAACAAATTACTGTCAATGGGATTTTGATCAGTTTTTCTGAATATCATTATCGGTCGTCTAATTTTGATTTTTCATATTATTATAGAGTTGTTGTTATACCACGTCTATTTCGAGTATTCAATTTAATTCGAACAATTCGTGTTCTCCGCCATCGAGAACACTTGAAAACTAGTTCTCGCCATTTAGTTGGACAAAATAAGAAACGAACTATTGGCAATGGATTTGATTTGGATTTATGTTCTATAAGTGGTAAGTGTATTTCTAGTCGTAGATTTAGGGCCCTTATGACTTGTAGAGAAGAATCACGATCCTATCAGGTATTTTGTAACTAAATTTTAAACTTTTTCTGCTAAAAAATGTTCCCCTGGCAGGAAAATAATCACTTTCAATGTCTCTCGTTAATTCTACACTGACACTCTTCAATTAATGTATTTAATACAATGATGATAGTTGTACCTGGTCAAATACTTATACTTTGTTTTAGCTCGATTGATATTTAAATTAAAAAACAACAACATAAAAGTATTTATTTAGATAGAATCATTGCTATGTCGTTTCCAAGTAAAGGCACAGATGCTTTTTTTCGAAATGATATTGTTGTAAGTGATAAAAAAAAACAGAAACAGGCATTTAGAAGTGTGCACTACGTTGTTTACGTGGGAGATGATGATTTTCTTTAATTTGGCTGTGTTTATTACATTGCTTGCGAATGTTGTGTGGGTGATTGAGCTTTCATTTTTCTTTTTCTATGTGACAATTTGATTAGGAACCGATGTGCTTTTTAATTTCAGGATGTCAGTCATTATCTCGATCTAACATATGGCGAGCATTATCGTGTGTACAATCTATGCAGTAAGCTTTTTTCTTTGGTATAAATAGATTGAATAGTTAAAAGTAAAATTTTTAGGCGAACGCTTTTACAATACGGCTTTTTTTCATAATCGAGTTGAACGAATTCTAATTGATGATCACAATGTACCAAGATTAAAGTAAGGAGAAAATTTTAAGGATTCTTGTTTGTTTTTTATTCGTTGTTTTAACGTAGTGATACGATTCGAATGGCAGATTTGGTTACGGAATGGTTCGAACAAAATGAAAAAAATGTTATTGCTGTTCATTGTAAAGGTGGCAAAGGTCGAACAGGTACAATGATATCTGTTGCTCTATTAAAATCTGGTATTTGTCAAACGGCTACGGTAAGATTAATGGAAATAGCTAATTTTGTTCATTGTCTGAAATTGAAAAAAATAAATGTGGAAACTTCGGATTTCATCCGAGAGTTATGTGTACTGCAAAAAGTGCATGGGATATGTGAGTCATTCTAGAATGTCTGAACACCAAAATTATCATGAGAAACTAGGCAATTTGGTTTCTGAATTCAGTTTTTGTGCATTTTGAGACCTTTTTCAGGCGATGTTTCGTTAGAAAGCTACGATTTTGTTCAAAACTAGTATCAGATTCGGAATCAGCGTTAAAAACTGAGTCGATTTGTATATGTTGTGGATAATTCTGAGAGAAATTTTTGTTTTGAAAAATCCCTGTACTCCCCCTCAGGGATGGTATAGTCAAAAATGACAATTTTTTCGATAACTCAGCCATTTCTTGACGGATCCTTCTCATCTTCGAACTCGACCTAGATATTGATAAGACAATTCTGTGCACAAAATCTCAGCTCAATCGAATGTAATTGTGAAGAGTTATCGAATAAACGGACGGCCGGACGGACACACTGACCGATTCTATAGTGTACTCTTTTTTTTTGAGTACACAAAAAATGAAACATAATTACCGACAGATTGATTTTGATCAAACTGTTTGAAAGAATCGACCAGCAGTGTCAGTATGCATAAGTTTTTCATAGTTTTTTGGAAGTGCAAGATTGAGGAAACGTCAAATGCACCATATTTACCTCTATAATATATCATCATTTAGAGCTCTTGACAAGTTCTATCTACTTCATAAAAACAACGTTAGTTCTATGGGAAATAAACACATATTATACAGACAAAGTGTCGGTATACGCGAATTTTTCATAGTTTTTTGACACTGAGGTATTGAGGAAATTTCAAACGCAGCATGTTTACCCCTATAATTTAGCATCATTTTGTAGCCCGTGAAATTCTCTATCGAATGGTATATAATAGTTGAGTTTTCATTTTTACTATGACAAAGATTTTGATTTGTGAAAATTGGAATAGGTTAATATTTGCATAGAAAATAATGATATTTCTTGCTGTAACTCAGTAAATCCTCGACGAATTATTTTCATCTTCGAACTCGACCGAGATATTGATGAGATAATGCTGTCTACAAAATTTCATGACAATCTGATCAGCCTTTCCGGAGTTATCGTGTAAACGGCCGGACACACTGACCGATTCTATAGTGTACTCATTTTTTTTTGAGTACACAAAAAGAACAGGATCGAATAGTGATTTTCTCGGATCGGTGGTTATTTGCTTTTACAATTAAAATATAGCTTCGAAAACTAATAAGAGAGTATGTTTCTTAAAAATAAAAAAATTCCTAATTCTATTCGAGTAGAATGCTGTTTATAACGAAAATTCGTATGACACATTATTTTAACCGAGAGAAAATCAATATTGTTCTAGGAAGCATTGACTTTATTTGCGGAAGGTCGAACAGATCTTCGCGAAGGTAAACAATTTCAAGGAGTTGAAACACCTTCCCAAACACGTTACGTTGGTTATTATGAAAAAATCCTTCATGTTTATAATCATCATATGCCGCCAACAACAATCTTAAAACTAAAAGCCATTGTTATCAGAGGCATAGCAAGTAATTGAATTGAATTTTAAAATCAAGAAAAAACAAATTCTTTCGAATATATATGCATTAGGTGTTGGCAATGGCGATGGTAGTGATTTATTCTTTACAGTCGGAAATTATGATGAATTGTTAGGAAGATTTCAATTAACTCAAGATAATAAACTTGATATTAATTGTTGCGAGGTAAAAAGTGAATTTTGTTTGTATCTAGTAATATATATTTTGCTTTATGTTTAGAACGACCACAATAAGGGAGAAGATACAATAACTATTTCAGGCATTCGTTTACCTTCATTGAAAGGAGATGTTAAAATAATGTTCTTTTCAACAAATAAAGTAATTAATAACAAATCTAATAAATCTAACTTGATTGTGTTTTTTTCCTATTAGAAAGTGCCAAAAAACTATGATAATTGCGCGTTTTATTTTTGGTTTAATACATCATTTATTGAAAATAATTCGTACGTATAAGACATACTTTGTTATTCTAATACTTTAGCCATCACTATTATTTCTTTTTAATAGCCTTTTATTAAAACGTGACGAACTGGATAATCCGCATAAATCAAAAACATGGCATATCTTTCAGGAAAAATTTTCCGTTCTACTCTTATTCGATAGTGACCAGTAGAATGAAGCTGATTTATTTTATTTCATTTACTAGTATTCACTTCGTTTATGTTCACCTTTGTTGTACACTAGGTTCAGATATGATTTATTTAAGTGCAATTGGGAAATAGCTCTTCTAATTTTATTTTGATTTTTTTGTTGATGTTTAATTTAATCTGTGATCATTAAATAATTGTGAGTTCATTTAGTACAATCAAAGGTGCAGAGATAATCATGAAACCTATTTTTTCACCAAAGTTTTTTTCTTTCTGTGATTCTCAAAAAGGTTTTGTCACCAAAGTGTTAAAAGAATATCAGATACACAATAAAAATCACATGCTAATGTACCAAATTTATCGTCAGACGCAACAAAATTAACCAAAATGAATGTGTTGTGGTACAGATCAGCATAATGGGAAAGGATACATTGATTTAAATAAAATATGTGTAATAGGTTCGTCTGAATCACCTCTGGTATAGTTTTAGGGACAGAGTGCACGTAGAGGTGCCAGTCGAAGGGTTGAACGGCGGCGGCTGCTACAAATTCTTAAAATTTTTTCCACCGCGGCGGCTGAGTTAAAAATTCACTGATGGAAATTAAAGGAAAAATGTTCGATGCGATCGAATATGTATTCATGTCAGCGGCGGCTTCCCAAAAATTCTTAAAATTACCAGTAATTTGGTGGCGGCGGCGGCTGATATTATGGAAAAATCAGCGGCTGCGGCGGCTCACCCGTACGGCTGACACCTCTAAGTGCACGTAAGTGACGTTAGCACCAGATTCNAGATTTTTCAGCCCGGATTCGCCATGTTAGCTGTGTTGGCTTTGAAAACGATTGTGCTGAACTCAGAATGAAATTCTGCATCGAAGAATGCTAATTTTGAATGGTGTTGTCGGACAAATTTGAGGGTCAGGATGTGGGGTGGAGTGTAGAAGAGGATGGATGAGCTGGGTGAGATTAGAAAGCTTTTTACGGATAACCTTATTCAAAATTAGCATCGTTCAATGTAGAATTTCATTCTGAGTTCAGCACAATCGTTTTCAGAGCCAGCACAGCTAACATGGTGAATCTGGACTGAAATTACTTTTCCAAAATTTTCGAAAAAAAACAGTATTTTGAGCCAAGGTCTCATATTTTGATCGATAACCCCGTCCAAAAATCATGCCACTGGATTCAGCACGAAATTCAGCATCTAGCACAACCGAAACGAACGCGAGCACAGCTGACATAACGAATCCGGTCTGAAAAAAACCTGAATCTGGTGCTAACTTTACTTACGTACAAAGTGCACCCTTTTCAAAACTTGAAAAAAGTTATAAATCAATGCAATAACGTACTGAGCCGTGGACTCAAAGACGCCATATAAGCAAATTTTTCATTTCGATATGCACATGAGAATGCTGCCGATTTTCACTGATTGACATATATAATTCAGGTATTGGAACAACTTCATAGAGAACCTCGAACTATTTAATTTGTAGTGAATGACAGTATGAGATTTTGAAGGTGAGCCAGGTCGATCATGTCAAAAAAGCAGAACCGATTGTTTACAATCGCTCTTCTTCGATCTGGGGATGTCTTACTTTGCAGCTCGTCATCACACTTACATATTTTACTTTCAGTATAAAAAGGTTTTTATTCTTTCATTTTTGCAATCCGAAGTTGTTACGCTAGCGATGATGATTAGAATCGAATCAGTATATTAAAACGTTGGCTAAACTTGAATATCGGTGACCGTTCAATTCGTCGCATACGTATATAGGAGAGAATGCATTAATTGAATTAAGATATTTAGTGTAGAATGCTACTTAATTAATCATGTAAATTGTATACGCTGTTATTGAATTATTATATATACATGAGGAATAGAAGATGCGCTTCGCAAAAAGAAATAGTTTACTTCTGAAAAGATTTCTTAAAGAATTTTTTCTCAAAATACAAAGAGTCTGATGATAAATAGGATTCCAGTCCGTTAAGGGGATAGATTCTGATGAAATCCTCACCTAAAAAAAGAAATCAATGAAAGCAAATTTCACTTTTTTTTTAAGTATATAATTCGTTCAGTATTGTCTGGGACAGTTTTCTGTGATACGTAAAGATGCTCGGTTAGTGGATAAAGTGGTTCAAACATTTTCAAAATAGGCTTCACGTCTACCCAGGTCGACTGATCCGATAGGAACCTGGAAATATCCTACAATCCGATACAATTCTATTGGATTCTGGGTCGAGGAATCGATGTCGGATCCTCAGCTACTGTCGGATTGCTCGGCCTGGGTATATACGACGAATTGTACTAGCGTCCTGATCATCTTCAGAACACACTATTGCATTCAGTTTGAACTCTTGACACCAAATTATTTGAGTTAGCTAATATAAAAACCCGAAAACCTCACTCTTGTTGTCGCAGAGATGAATTCGCTTAAATTTTCTCTGTGGAATAAACGCTACGGATCATTGCGTTTTAGCACATCAAACTGTTCATTTCTATGTGTGAAACCTATATACATCATTTAACTATTATCGATATCTTGGCCCATCACTCATGCTGCCAGAAGAAACACTTATGAAAGCTCACCGAATGGCACTACAATTATTTACATTAGTGATACTAGTTTATTATAGATTGCAGTCTCCACCTTGATTTCTCTTCCGTGAAGTTTTCCCCAGAACTATGATCAGCTGAGCAAATCTTACCACTCCTTACCATTCCTAAGTTAGTAAAACAAACTCATCATTGTTTCTGTTTTTCAACTCCAGCGCCCTTCAATCAACTTTTATCCAAAACAAAATCACTAATGCTAGGAGTAAAAAACAAAAACTGATCACAAATTCAGATTTCCCGATCCCGATTACCTTTGGTCAACCGTTATAAAAAATTATTTCTTCCCTAAAAACCTATTTCAGGGTCCTAAAAATTTCAAACTCAAAATTTCAAAAAAAACTGATCATAGATTCGGATTTCCCAACCTCGGTTACTTTTGGTAGATCTTCTTCGAAGAGCAGGGGCTGAAATTTTGATTGGTTTATTACATACTGAAATCTGACTGGTTTGACAAACAAACAAACTTTAAAGATATTTAAGCTGCGTATAAACCTTTCTTCCAGAAAAGGAAACAAGGAATTTGCAAAACAAATTTTATTTGAATATCTAAATGCATCGGTAATTTCTTGTTAATATCACTCATGAAATAAAAGTTAGGCTGTGTGTTAACATACTGACGAGATGCTATAAGGCCGTAATAATATTTGCACTGAATTTGTACATCAATTATCAGAGTAAAACTGGTTATGTTGTTATGTAAAGAATATATCCGCAGGAAAAATAACCGATCTACTAGGGATTGATTCATCTTCGGAAACTGAATGTAGATGAATGAATGTCAATAGAGAGATAGATATTTTTAACAGATCCGTAGCAGAAAAATAATCCGTTAAGAAATTATTTGATGTTTATAGATTTTATAGCCGCTTCTATGATAAAATAATACTATTAGAATAAATCCACTAGATACAATCGATTCAAGGATAAATTACATTGAGATGTAAACGAATTTATCTTATAACGAGGATCATTGTTTCAAAATATAATAGGTAAAGAAAAATATCCCGAACTTTCGAAATATTCAATAAATCTCACAAAAAACGTCCCGGTAGTCTCTCTGAAATAAATCATTGTAGTGTTTCCAAGAGATAAAAACCTAAACTCGCTTCACGTCAAAACAAATTTGAGTACAGTAGGATTCTTCACGAGCTTAAGTGGAGTAGGCACTTTAGAAATCTTGCTGCTCCTCCTATTCTGTAGGAAAAAAAACATGAGGTGCATTGTTCGATTTCATTTGATGAAGGATTATTTTTCTCCTTTCTGTTATCGTTTCGGTGATTATACAATAAAACAATATGTGTAGAAAGACTTTATTGCGCATTGTGTTGGCAACGATGGCTACAATGCATTACGATAGCTTATTGCAGAAAACTTTGGTATTTACGATTGTATACAGGCACAAGACGACCGTAAATCAACAAGTATAATTGTGGTATACGGTCGTTTACGACACGGAGTTTTACGACCATAATATGGTCCATACCAAATGGATGATTAACGTGTCGTATAAAACTATAAGTATACCGTTTACGGTCGTATACAGTTTCTTACGCAATTGGATACGGCAGTTTACAGGTCCCAGGTAGAACAATCAGATAATAAGATCCTGTATGATCGTACATTTGATCGTGAATGATATTGTAAAAGCAGATACAAATCCTACAAAATATCATCGTCTCAGACATCTTACATCAATTCGTACTGTAATTTCATAGAAAATTCTATGCTGCAGTAAGATCCTACAAGAATTCTACAGTACAAATTGATGAAAGATGTCTCAGACGACGATTGTTTTGCACGATCATATCTGGTATTCAAGATCTTACGTCTGATTTTTCGATCTTGGACCTCGCGATGATCAAGATGGGACGGCTTCAACCATCTATCTATCTATCTATCTATAGCTATATACTTTCATATGCAATATAATGCATTGGGTTTCCTGTGTTTGTTTTAGAATCATAGAAAATAGCTATGTGATCGGATAACTTTCAATATCAAAACGAACTCTACAGTATAATGACTGTTACACACTCATCCTCATCCTCACCCACACACCATTCCATCTATGACTTCATATATAGCGTAGAAACTATATATGCATCGTAAAAAGAATCACACATCGGAATGTATAAGCCACACACAATAACCACTACTTGAAGTTTATTAGCATTATGATAATCTATTGAGATTTTTATCCTTGTGTTAATCAAGCCAGAGAAAGTCATAAAAGTCTTCAGCGGCTACCTACTGCGAATAAATTTGGTTTATTGTTTATAAGAAACAATCTCATACGTACTATGCTAGTTGCAGTATATTAACAGAATCTGATTGATGTTTCTACGTAGAAAAATGAATCAGATTCTGAAACTTAGTCTTTAGACACACAGTAGTGAACAAGAAAAGGAGAGAAAGAAGATTACTGTTGCTCTTAAGTAAGTATTCAATCACTTTTGACATTTTATTTAACGGTAAGACTGTTCTCTGCACACCAAATTGACGATGGTTGTTATCGAAAAGTAAAAAATATAAAAGGCATGCGTGAACCATTTTATTTTTGGGGCTTAATTAGAAATATTTACTGCGTACATTCGCTGAATACTTAATATTACATGGTAATGAGTTACTGAATCATTAGTATTAAAATTAAGTAAAAATACGAGTTTAATTGTGATATTAAGTATGAAGTGAGTTCAGTTAAGTATTATATTTTAATTAAGTTTGTTAGCGTTAGTGATGTAACGTACTAACGCTAAACGAAGATTAAGATGTTCTTCTATTCTAACTGGCTAGGACATAGGCCTGGATAGCGGAAGTGATGGATTCGAGTCCCACGAAGTTCGCTTTTACTTCGTTCTATCACGTAACACTGCTTGTCTCCTTCGCTCCTAAAATATCTCTCTTTCATTCCTTATATATCCTTTTCATTATATGCATATTAAAGTTTAAGAAGTTGTGTTACATAA
>OENM01000062.1:75114-97329 GCA_900239745.1 Rotaria magnacalcarata
GAGTCGGCTCAGTTTTGGATGCTGATTCCGAATATGTAAGAAAATCAAACGACTTCTATAACATTTTTCAGAAATCCAACGTGGTTTTCCAGCGATCCTCTGAAAAACCGGTCTTTGAACTTTTCCTTAGAAAACATTTTGCTTACAAAAATATGCTCCTGGGTCCTGACTATCAAACGCTGAAAACCGCAAGTCTCTATCTTGTTCCTATCAAGAGTTATGCGAAAAGCATCCACCTGCCTTGACTTCTGGCACCGACAGTAGTTGCCGATGATTATCCTTTTAAATTGAATAAAACAACAACAACTACTAAATATTGGATATGCACTATTAATGGTTGTGTAGCTAAAGTGCATACTGATTTAAATAATGGATTGATGAAAACTGTTGGCTATCATAGTCATCTTCGAGAAAAAGAAAAACTTGAGGTTTGTGAAGTTCGCGAAAAAATGATATATTTAAAGATACATTTTCTCACCTTTAACATTCCAGCTTAATTTCATACAAAAAACATACATTATATTATTTACATTTCTCTAAAATATTAATTGACAATATTTCATGTCAATGTAATTTTTTCGACATTTTTCCTTTCGACATTATGACGGTCAACCATCAAATTAGAGGATGTTTTCTCGTGTCGTGAGCTTGAAAACTAAATCAATAGATACATACTAGTTGTGTTTGGTATTGTGTCATTTGTAATAATTTCTCTATCTAATTGACTAAAAAATGGAATAATAACAAGTTTGGAATTGTAAATAAGCATGCAAGCACAACGCATATCAGGATCGACGCGTACAATGGGCGGTGAAAAATTAAACCATTGGCCTTCTTTAGCTAATTCATCTTCAAAATAATGCATTGACAAAGTTTTTAAATCTTGTATTGCTGAGTCAAATTCAATTAAGGATAATTTTGCGTCCATAAATGATAAAAATAAAGCATCTTTCGATAATATTGCCGATGGATTAAGACGACACGGTGTTATCGAACAAATATTTCCCCATAGAACAAATGTATGTAAACATTCAAATTTTGATGGATGACTTGTAACACGATAAACATATAAATGATTTGCACTACTTAATATCAAACTATTCTTCAATGGAGATAGAAAATGAGCCCAAACAGCATGTTCAATAGCCGTAGGAGGATGAACTGTTTTATAGATGGAAAACATGCTTGATTTCTTATCTAAAATAGAATATATTTTCAATTAAAATGCTATAGACATCAGAACATCTCTTCCTTGTTCTTCATCTTCTGATTAATAGATTATAATGAGAATTATACCATTTCTACATATCTCATTCTCTTTGCATATCTTCAATAAAGCACATATGAAAGATTCTTGTACTGAAAAAAGAACATGGTCAAAGTCAATGCTAAATTCAGTTTGGTTTAATGAACAACTATTAGCTTGATATTATGCGAAACGAATTGTATAGCAAACCTTGTTTCTAACGTACTCCCAGATAGAACGCGATTTCTGATGACCTTGAGATACGTCTATTTATTACTTAGAGAAGCATTTTTCTTGCACTGAGATGGAACATGCAAAGAAAAGATTATTTTCGTATTCAATGACAACAAAAACAAACGCTTTTATTTATTTTTATAACTCAACGATATCGAATACTCGTGTTTTTCTTGATAACATTCAGTAATTTATTGAAATGTCTAAAAAAGAAGAAGGAAGATATTTAAATTGTATATTTCTTTTTTTCTAATAGATAAATTTTTGGTGGATGTCGCATTCTCAATATATATTGCTTGTCAACATAGAATCCATTAAATCCACGAACGAAATCAATAATTTGTAGATTATGAGATAGATACGGAGTTAGACGAACATCTTCATCACTTGTTGATTCAACTAATAAATAATCAAAATTTGATAATTCCTTAACTGTTAAATTTTCTGTTTTATTATAACTAAAAATTAAGTGGAAAACAAAAAAGAACTTTTCAAGGAAAACAAAATATCTAAATAACTTACATCCAAGGTTTCGTTTCCAGAAAACGAGATATTCCATTCTCCGCTGAATAAACATCGATATGAACTGTCGCTGTTGTTTCGTCTAAAACTTAATATTTATAAAAACAAAAGCAAAGAAGACGTTTCGGTCGTACATTTTCTATGTGTATGTAATTTAATTAAAGCATTTGCTCCTGGATAATTGTGATGTGAAGCCATCAATGAAATACTTGTTTGTGCAAGATTAATTGCTAATAAACTAAGAACAAACAATTTAAGCAGAGTTGACCAACGTCTTCTCAGTTGAAATCTATGTAGAAAAATAAATAACTCTAAAACAACCGGAGGTTTTATACGAACAATGAAGAACAAGTTTGAGCAATAGGTATATTTAAAATTGGCAATGTATAGATAATGAAACGAAGTTCTTTATGCGGTAAAATTGAATAGATAATTATAAATAATATATTTGGTAATACCAGCGATCGAATATTTTTATTGATGGTCAAACCTATTGGCAATAGAATAAGTGGCGCACCAAGAGCTCGCGGCAATGCTGAATAAAAATACCATAGGAATGGAAATGTCTATAGAAAGAAAACTAAGTTAAGGAGAATATTTTCCAAACAGATAATTAGAATTTCTGTCTGTCACTTAGATGGCTCATTATCGATATTAAACAATTCAAATCAAGAAAAAGGATACGCCCCAATGTGAGCTTTTATTGAGTATTGTATTAAAATAAAGCACTTCGCCTTCTGGCCACAGCCAACGTTGCCAAAACCAACTATCAACGAGTACACTTAACCCTGAGACGAGAACAAAGTCAATGAGTGAGATAGAATTTTCCTGATTAAAATTCATTTTACCTATTGCTGAACCACTTGCCATTAATCCACTAGTTAATACATTTCTAAAGGTGAACTTTTGTTTTATGAAAACTTCTTGTAATAAAATTAAACCCAATAGAATAACAAGTTCCGAACGAAAAATAAGTATGGCAAAAGCTGATGTCCAGACAAGTGATTTTTCGCGTTTTGAAAACCAAAAAGCAAATGAATGTAAAACTAAAACGACGAATTTCTTTTGCACAATTCATTTGTACGAGAAAACAAACCAATCGCAAGTGCAAATATATTCGGTAATGTTCGTGTTGCATAAAACAAGAAATGAAATTGCGTCACTATGACAATTAGCCACCAACGTCTTGTAGATACATCACAATAACCTTTTAATGATTTATATAAATGTGTTAAACCGGATATTACTAATAAACCAAGAATGATTCGAACTAAACTAAGAAAGTTTTTTTTTCTATAAATCAAAAAGAAAAATTTAATATTTCACCGATATATTGCATAGAAATGAGATGATCAATTGAGATGTTCGTAAAAGGCCATGCTAATATTGCAATTAATATCGGTCCGAGAAATGTTCGTGGTACAACTAAAATATAACGATAGTGCCACTTTTGTTTTTGAACTTTAATTCATTCTAACCTCCAGGAAATTCTAAATGATCATACTAAACAACGCAAAAAAAAACAAACACGAAATATTGCCTTTCTGAAATATTAATTCTTACATTTGATATGTTGAACCGATGAATAAGCAGATCATGGATTGCTTGTAGATTAAAACTTTCTTCAACTTTCGTATACGGACAAATAAATAAATGGATAAGACAAACGATAAGAAGAAGAATGAATGCAAAAGACCAATGCATTTTCTATCTGAAATTATCACGAAAAATTTTCCAAAGTTTTTTTTTTTAAAGTCTATCCAAGATCACTTTGTTTATTGTTAGAATAGACACGAAAAAGAACACGCACACAGAAATTTATTTTATACAAATATTTCATTTCCCAAGTAAATCTTTCGATTCTTGTTCTTCTTTTAATAGATCATCAGACACATATTTAGCAAGTAGTTCTTGTTTTTTAC
Source organism: Rotaria magnacalcarata (assembly GCA_900239745.1). NCBI lineage: Eukaryota > Metazoa > Rotifera > Eurotatoria > Philodinida > Philodinidae > Rotaria > Rotaria magnacalcarata. Next base: position 79,039 of record OENM01000062.1, read on the forward strand.
GTTCAAGTAATGCGCGTTCAATCTAAAACAAAATTGATGATGTGCATGTTTGTTATGATCAATAGAAGTCTCACTTCTTTTTGACTAGGAACAGGTACATGCGCAATAAATACATGATCTTTCGATGCAACATCAACACTTGGTCGAGATGCTTTACCAGCAACATAATCTTCATCGTCGGACTAAACAATAAAATAAAGCAATCCTTGTAGAATATTTTTCACAAAAAAAGAACGATTCCAAATAAGTTACATTCAAATTAGCTACTATTTTATAGATACTGCTGATTTATGAAGTAACGCAACTGAAATCGAACATGAGCGAAAAATAGTGCATACATCCATTTCTGGTAATTCATATACTTCATCAACATTAGTCTTATTTCCTGCGTTGTTTTTCCATTCTTCAAGTTTTTTTCTAATTGCTTCTTTTTCACATTTCTCTTCACTTGGAATAAGTAGACCATCGTCATCGTCCATATAACCATAATAATCAGCATCGATATTTTTCATCAGTTCACCGCGTAGTTTTTTCGATGGTAGAGGAGCTAAAATTTCAAGAAATAACACAAAGCATTTGTCAATATACATATATACTGATTTCTTACGCTCTTGATCAAATAATTCTCGTACACCAGGCAAATCTTTTGCAGCACCAAAATATCTTTAAAAATCACAAAAAAAATAGAATTTTCTAACAAGTCAACATTTATTCTTCTTACTTGTAGCCACGATTGCCAGGTACTTCTTTTCCTTCGTTGTCCAGCATTTTGGGCGCTGTTTTTTTAAAATCAGTTCCACCAAGCTCTTTAACACGATCTTCCCAATGAGATTTTTCACGCAGTAGTTTATTAATTTCGTCATTCAGATCGCGAATTTTATATTCGCCAAGACCGGCTAAAATAGCAATAAAAGAATCTTTTTCTTTGTTTAGAAATAGTATCTTTACCATTTTGAATTTGTGCTACTTTTTTAGCTATTTCACGTACAACTTGATATCGCCATTTTTCAGCCCTTTTTACATTAAGTTCTTCACTTGCTAAATGTGGACGACGATCAATACGAAGTTTTCCTTGTTCTTTCAATTGTAGCTGCCGCCAACGAGCTAATGCGGTCATAGCTTTTTCGGAATTTCGGGCCATTTTTAATGTCTCTTGTTAATCAAAAACTATTGAGAATGTAACTGAAATTCCGTGTGAAAAAAAAAGTGGAAATGCTGGAACCTATAGTGGATTTCATTGTTCCATGGATAGTAAACGAATTAAACCATTCATTAATCAGATATGTAGATGACGCTCACAGTCATCGTCGCATATTCAATGAAATGATCAAAATAGGGCTGCCGGAGTACTTTTGTAGAAGTTATTGAGTTTCAAAATAATTGAAATGAAGACGAAAATTAAATCTCTCCATAAAACTTAGAAGCAGCATGTAGGAATAATTATAAAAAATAGAAATATTCTAGTAGCGTGATGAATGTATTTAATTGATTTTTTTGTATATCACATAAATCTATCGAGATGCCACTGTTGTGTATATCAAAAACAACTGGCTACTATGCGCAATCTTAACATTTAATTTCGTCATCGGGAAAAAAATCCCGTATAAACACCTGTTAATGTAGAAAATATTGTCCTCGTATTTATACTTGTTTTTATGCGGCAACTAAGCGTGTATTCGTTTCGCTTATATTGCTTTTCTTGAAGGCTTCGCAATGAATAGAACCTGTATTATCATTGGTATGCTTTTAGTAATATTCTACATAGCCTGCATTCAAGGTACAGAAAATTAAAATGAATAGATATGACTTTGAATCTTATTTTGAACAAGGTCTTGAATGTTATCAACACGATTATTGTTTTAATAAATGTGAAGAATTATTGAACACTACTGTTCAATGCAAAGAAGAAAATAGTCGATGTTGGGTAACTACTACTTAGCATAGGTTTTGCTTTTCTTTGGTGTTGCATAAAAATTTATTTTTAGAAACTCACTACTCCATTGGGTACAAAACGTGGGTGTGGTATGTTTGTTTATATATTTATGTGAGTATGAAATTGTTTTAAATTTGATCGTTTTCAATAGGTGATCATCGATGTCGAATACAAGCTAGTATTGGTCTTATCAACACTGCTAATGTCTGTTGTTCAAACAATCTTTGTAATTCTTCTATTCAAATTAAACTAACAACAATAGCTATTGTTTTTACGAGTTTAATTACTTTTATGTATGCACGGTGTTTTAAATAATAAATATACACTTTCGTCTTGAATCGATTTGTATATGTTGTTGCGTATTATAGTTAAAATAAAAAGTTTTCTTTTTCTAATGCTTGCACATGAATAGACTATAGTTTGAATTTGAAATAAAGTAAAGAAATAGAAAAAGAACAGATATAAACCTATGTTCATCTGCATTGATTGCCCCACAAAATTCTTTTTCTTTTTGTTCTGTTTCGATTAGACCACTCAGAATATGTATTTCTACTTTTATTCCTCAATAATAGTGGCAGCTATAAAAAGAAAAAGAGAACAATCATTCATATACGTCTCTTGATTTTCATTATCTCTATTCAGCAGAGTGTCACCGTCAGAGTATAGCAGGTACTAAGATACATAGTTAAATACGTATTGACTGATAATATTACGCAAATTCGAAACATGAAATCAATGATTCTTTGGACTATTTTGCTTGTCGCTTGTGTTACTTATAGCGAGGGTAAAATTTTACTCTCTTCTATTTCTTCGATCGTAAAATGACTCTTTTGTTTTAGCACTTGAATGCTATTCGCATGGTGTATGCTCAAAAAATTGTCCACAATTGAGGAATACAATTACGTCTTGTACTGGTGACGATAATAGATGTTACAAAGTTGCATTTCCTGGCGGTGCTATTCGTGGTTGCGCTAAAGAACAATGTGCTGTCCAAGTAAGCTCTAAGAAAAACGACTAAATCAATGTAATCATCTTTTTCTTTGACAAGGTTGATGCTCATTCAATGCTAGCTAGCGTCTGTTGTGAAAAAGATTTGTGCAATTTAGCAATTACATCAAAACTGACATTTAGCACATTCTTTATGATCATTGGTGTCTTGGTTTTCACTCAACTCTATTAGATAATCTTACTCTTTTTTTTTCTGAGATCATTCCTAGAGTATTTGTTTTTCTTTTCTTTTAATTTAATTTAATAAATATGATCTTGTATTTATGATTGTAATAGGGTCACAGTTCAATTCTTATCTAAATTGAAGGTAGAAACTTACTTTTCACATTACAAAATGCTAATAGTATTTGATTATTATGAATCTGTTTTATAGAAAAATATACTATGCTGATTAAGGTGCTCCTTAAACCTGCTATTCACTATTGCACGTAACAGAATTCTTGTTATTTCATAGTCTAGACTGAAATATCTGTGCATGTCGATATGCATCACGGTTTCTTTTTCAGTTATGATCATTTTACTGCAATATTTTGCAGCACTAAGGGTGTGAGGCGTGAATGTCAATTAGTATACTTGACACACCCACACTCTGATGCATACATCGGATTCTTTTGATTATGGATCTTTTCAACATATCTCTTTTATCTATGTTAGCAAATCAATTTTTATTCACTAAATATACGTATAAGTGTATCTATGACAGCAACGCAGAAGTTCTGTGCAAATGATTGTTAGCTTTTTCTATCTTCACTCGTGACAAAACACTTTCGCGCTCGACAATATGCGCCATATGGTTAGTGTACAAATATGCGAGACGATATAAAATAAAAATCATTGTGTTTATCACACACAATGGTAAAAAGAAATAATAATTATTAGGCTTAGGCAAGGAAAACAAGAGAAAGATGAAAAAGAATCATTTGATGTCGTCTAAAATATTAAAAGCATAAAAAATAAACGTATCAACATGACTATTTTCATTTGAGGCATTGCGTAATATTAGTGACTTTCCTTAGCCATATGAATCGGTTTACTGATATAGAATCAACACCGAAACAACCTCCACCAGTCTATGGCTATTTATCGCATCCACTAGTACCCCTCGAAAAGCTCTTGAACCAATCGCATCTCAGATAAATCAACTCGGTCGTTATAGCAAAATTGCTATAAACGAATGCAGATTTCCATCTGACCACGGACTTACTCGAGATGAGTCAGCTGCCATTTACCTGTACACAATGGAGTGGGGTGATCAAAGCTACTACCAAGTCATTAACCGTTATGTCAGTACTGAAAGTCGGTCATCATCAAAACCTTGATTTGCTTATCTAAAATTATTTGATACTGCCATACACAAATTATCCACTGTTCGAAAGAATTTATGGCGTGGTGTTGGAAAAGATGTAGCGAAGAACTTCGAAAAAGGCGACGAATTCACGTGGTGGACGATTAGCTCATGCGCAGCATCAGTGAACATTATCAAAAATTTTCTCTGACCGAATTCCACATTATTCTTGATTGAAGCCATCGACGGCAAAAATATTTCAGGTTACACAAACTTCCCGAGTGAGAGTGAAGTGATTCTTTGTCTAGGCACCCGACTTCGTGTTGTCAGCGATCCACTTGAACAAGCGCCCATGCGTGTAGTTCATTTACAAGAAATTACCGACGAAATTGAAAGCCACGTTACAAATAGCTTCGACGCCATGTCTGTAACATCTTCCTCAAAAACAATATCCATTCCGACGCCAGTAACCGTTAAATCTACTGAAATGAAAGCTCTCACAGATCAATGAGGTAATCGATATGAGAAAAAGATTCACATATAATATTAGACGAAATTGTTCGTTGATGTCCGTATAAACTCAAAAGCACACCGTTATTGAATATAGGCTAGGGTGAGATGAAAAACGGCAAAAAGCATGGAAAAGGCAAAATGAATTATGCAACCGGCAGCAAATACAGCGGCGATTTCATTGTTGACGTGAGAACAGGCCAAGGTGTTTTTATTTATTCCAATGATGATCAATATGAGTGGAGCCATTCAAAAATCATTCGTCAGTCTGTTTTCCATTACTTTACTAAAAGTCAGTATTCTCTGCATGAAATAAGAGAATAGTGTCTGGGGCAATTTAAGGACAATAGATTCTACGGAAAAGGCAAATTGCATTGGGTAAGCGGTGATAAATGCAACGGTGATTGGATTGATGGAGTGAGAACAGGCCAAGGTGTTTATATTCTCCCCAATGGTGATCGCTGCAAGTGAAGACATTCAAAAACCATTTATCAGTCTATTTTCAATACTCCACTGACAGTTCGTATGCACTTACCCAGATAAGAGAACAGCTACTGGGGCAATTTAAAGACAACAAAATGCATTGGAAAGGCAAAATAGATTATGCAAACGGCAATAAATAAAATAATGATTGGGTTGATGACATGAGAACAGGTCTAGGTGTTTTTATTTACGCCAACGGTGATCGCTACGAGTGGTGATATTCAAAAATCATTCGTCACAGTTTTTCATTACTGCTCTGACAGTTCGTATTCACTTGACGGGATAAGAGAATAGTCTCTGGTACAATTTAGCGATAACAAATTCCATGGGTACGGTACAATGAGGTATACAAATGGTGTATTCAAAGTTGGAATGTGGTCCAAAGGTAGGTTTCTTCGTTAAATGAAGTACATTGTTGTTAGAAGTATGTGTTGAATTATGGGATCTCTAGATTTCATGTTTCAATTCGTCTTTTTTTTTCACGTTTGCCTTTTTTCGAATAAACCTATATCATTCACAGTAGTTGGATTATACTTGGAATTCATTGTAGATCGGCAGGCAGAATTGTTCCATCTCCGGGTTGATTAGAACATCTATAAAAGCCGATTTGTGCTCTCAAAGTTTTGTTTAAAAGTTTCTCAGTGTGAGCGTCGAGAATCCATTTATATATTGGAAATTTGGGCTTCACTGTAAAATCTTCAGGTGTTAGCTGCACTTCTAAACTAATTAATGAAACTTTGAAAAGCTCCAAGTGAATCTTCGGATTATTGTATATTCTATTTTCCTTTCTATAGTATACTATGCAATCGCTATCGCAATTGTTAGATAATAACCTTCGGAAACCCATTAATGCACGAAGAAAATAGTAAAGGGTCGAAATTAGACCGGTGAGCACGTGAGAATCTTCTAAATTTTTCTGAAGTGAGCGTCGGAAATAAAATATTTTTTAAACTCATGCATTTTGTATGAAATATTTGCATCGTAATGGCCGAACCAGTAATGCTTGTATGACCGGACAGTGTCCCACGAGCCTTAAAAAGTTCATATATGATAGTTTGAATCATCTCATGGCAACGGGTGTCAAATCCAAATATCAAAATAGTAGTTTCTCCGTAAAAAGTCACGAGGCAAAGCGTATAAAACTTTATCGAACACGAGCAACAATTTGGCTAAGTTGTTTTACAAAAAAAACTGCAATTTTTGTTCAGACAACTATGAGTTTCGTTCTACTAGTAAGCTGGCGATGACTAGACTATTCTGTACGTAAGATGTCAGAAGGAGAAATAAAAATATGTTTTAAATTTTCTCAGAAATAATCAAAGAATGGATTTGTTTACCATTATTTTGTAGTTTCCACAGATAACATTTAGTCGTTGTCACTCATGATTACATCAGTTTTCAACTTGAATTTTTATTTTCAATGAAGTAGAATCTGTACTTTCACCTAACATCGTAAAAATTGGGTGAAAAATATTTTCTTCCAAAAATTCTCAGTCTAATCGTTGTCATCTTCTTATAATATACATGTATCAGAAAATATGCAGTAGGGGCTCTTTGGTGTTACTCACAGCTACACAAGTTTTTGCCATATGATTTGCTTCTAACGTTGATCATCTCAGTGTTAGAGAACTCAAGCAGAAACCTTTCATTTTTTTTATCAATATTGATTGAAGATATTAATAAAATTCAAAGTTACGAAACCCCTAACAAGCAGAAGCCTTCTGAGTAAATTAGAAGATTTGGCAACCCTATTTATAAAGTAGCTGTCCATGCATTTTTTTTTATCTCTTAGAAGGACAGCGACAAGAATCAACCATTCCATAGAATCTGTTTGCTCATCAATGTAATCAGGATTTCATTCTACAAATATCACAGACTAACAAGGTGTCTTTCAGAATCATTTATTCACTGGAAAAAAAAATATCTCAATGACGTGACGGCAAAGACTAGCGATGATTGGATGACACCCAGTCTAGCTCACCGCTGATTACGCCACAAGGCCAATTGAAATTAAACCACAGAGAAATAAATCAACGAGAAACAGCATCCGAGTGAGAGATCGTCCTTGAAAAAAACATCATAGAGAAAACAGTTAAGTGATTATAAGTAATTAATAGAAGTAATCAAAGTTTTCCAGTGAAATGATTAAATGAGCAAAGACTTTTCGATTATGATAACATTGATTTAAAAAAAAGAATATATCTTGATCAAAATTTTTTTTTATATTCGTTCACTAATTTTACTATCGTAGTTTTCGTGTCCATTCATCGATATTAGTTAGATTAGTGAGAAAAAACTTCCCAATCGATATTTTAATTGTTTAATATGATGTTATTTATTATTTCGGGTAACCACTGTTATAAATAAGTCTCATTAAATATAACAAGTTTATGATGATTCGTTTTTCTTTTCTTTTTCTTAAAATATCAAACGGAGAATAATTTTGAGTGTTTATGTCATTCTCTATCGGACGTCTTTAGAAGTTTCTAAAAGAATAAAATTGAGCAATGAAGCAATCTAATTTAGTTGCACACATCCGCTTTTAGTCTGCGACTTTCTATTGTTAAACTATCCTAAAATGATGACGAGACTGCATAGCAATCAGAGTATGTCTTCCGTCTTGACGACAGTCTATTTAGTTTGATCAATAGGCTGAGAATATGAGTTTATTTCCTTTCGTCTTGACGCAACTTTATGCATATAAATACATACATGTATATATAGGATGTATGTCGCAATGCAAATTCGACAGCAACGGAAACTAAATACGGAAAAAGAAAGATTATCTCATCATCGTCTTTCATTTATTGTTGTTTTACTAATTCTTATGAATAAACTCATCGGCGACCGTTTGATTCGCTCACTCATGTGTATCATATCATATTTGTTAATAACCTTGCAAATGAAGCCTCTTCTATTTGTATGATTACTTTTGCACCTGGTACTATTGAACACTTGTCTATCGTTTTAAATTTCATATCGATTAACAATGATCAGCCTTGAATCGAAAGTAATTTGTAAGTGTGTGTTATATCTGGTGTGAAAATTCATCATTGAAAAAGCACTAATAAGAGTAAGCAATTAAACTTCTTCTTCTTCTCCTTGTGTACACACACACACATACATATATATATATATATACATATTCGCTTGGGGAAATTATGATCAATTGTTCGTTCAACAGTTAAACATATGAACCTCTGCCTTCTGTCTCATAGTATTCATTGAGAAATTTAACCGATTAGTAACGAATCAAAAAGATTATGTCTGATAGTTCTCTTTGATCCAATCTTTTTTGGAATAAAAATGATTGTCAGGCGAGAAAGATGGCACATCAATACAATTATCCTTTTTTTTTGTCTTAGTGACCTTTTTCAGTAATGAAAAGAAAAGAATATTGTCCCTGAATCATCGTCCAAGCACCTATAGTCAGTTCATCATTATAAAGAAAGCAAGCGTATATGATGTAATTAGAAAAAAAAAGATTTGTGGTTACTTCTTCTATTCTCAGATTACATCATTCATTCATTCATTCTTATTCACATACGCATACTATATTCATCCACCTCGAAATTCAATTTCACTTGAAAAGACAAGAAAGAAAGAAAGTCAACGGTAAAGTAATCAGAAGATGGCACGCACGCGAGAATAAGTAACAACCGGAAGAATCTCTAAGCACAACAGTAAGGTCAAGCTTAAAGGTTCTTTTCTTTGCCTTTATTCTCATAGATATACACACGGGAGAAAATTAATATTGTTGCTGCGTCGGTTAGCATCAGTCAAACTCTTTATCTGTTTATGAACTGGTGATAATTGTGTATATATGTGAAACGAACAGTCCCGTCATCTGTTCATTTCAAATATATATATATATATATACAATTGACCCATTGAGCCTTGAGCAAAAGGTGAAAGAGAATAGGACACGATCGATCAGTACACATGAATTTGAGATAAAGAGATAAATCAAAACAAAATACACTCAATAATGTCAATTACCCTTGAACGCATTTTGTGTTTTTTAAAGTTTTGTCTCTCGTGCGGCCTTTGTTCAAACATAAGATTTTTTTTTTTCATAGTCAAGTATTTCGCTGCAGGATCACATTGCCATATATCTAATATAATACACTAATCTTTTGACTTGATGTCTGGACGAGTGTTTTCTTGCATAAACATCAATACAACCAGAGAGAAAGAATAGTCATTCATACGCAGCATTCTTATCGGTAGTAATAACAATTCTGAAGCACGTCCCATCCCACTGAGGCGCATCTAAGCTACTTACAGCGTTCACATAAAGAACAAGACTGAATGCAACTAATGATGATGATGATTTGCGGTTGTGCATCGACTCGTCTCAATATACTTGAACATCGATTAATTTCTTCATCGTTTCCTCTTTCCATAAATTTGTTCAGTACTAAGTTATGTCTCGACGGAACCAACATCAACAACTAAATATACATAAATATAGGGACCCATTTAGACATTAAGGCAATTCCCACTACATATTTTCTTTTCTCTTTCTCTGTTTTCAAAACAGTCTCTAGTTAGTCGTAAGAAATAGAGACGAAAAAATTGTAACCGATAGATTACATATGTATATATACATACATTTAAGTAAGATCATACTTCCGGGCTAGTTAATTACCGTACTCATGTAATTGGATCTTATCGAGTAAACGGCTGTTGTATGCATGCGGTGTGTCATCCCTTTGGGACTCGATCGACCCTCTCTTTCTCTTCCATTCCTCTATTCAATTAGACAATGATCTCGATGGCTGCTTCCTTAACATTCACTGCACTGTGTCTCTTTTTCTCTTCTTCTCTTATTCGTATGTTAAGTCAAGTGGTGAAGAGCATAATCTTATTTCTCATTTTGGTTATTCATCATACATACATATATATATATATATATTGAACAGTTGAACGGTTTCTCCGATCATTGTATGATATCTTGTCACACGCGTGAAACAGGTGAGTGATGCAACTTTGTCGATGAAAGAGCGAGAAAGACAAATTAACGCTAGAATTCACCACCCACTGATCAATTTTTTTTTCTTTAATATTTAATATCCTTTTTTCATAGTAGTTGTTATGAGTTTGATTGTTATTACGTAAATGAAAAAGAAAAGAAAAAAAAAAGATGAGAAGAGGCCGTGCTGTACAGTACACTTGCGTACATTTATCTATCATTTTATTCTTGAGTGTCGCTTTTCTGCACATTCATATGTGAGTAAAAATCAACAGGTCATTTGTTGGTGTCCTGTGTAAACTTCAAATATATACATCTTGAAGTAAGCATCATTTTTCTGATTAGGTTTGCCATTTATCGTATTAGGTGATAAAACGTTTGACGCTAGAGGATATTTGTATTCATTCTTATTCGATCGTTATGAGAGAATTGATACGCATTTAATGTGATAGATCGCTTTAACAAATACCACATGTTCAAGTTGATTTACTGTTCTCATTCGAAAGGCTATTGATCATTCTTTTTTTTTTTGTATATCTACCTATAGTTGACTATTGTACATTATATCAATCTGTGATGTGGTTATTTATTTTTTTTGTGTTGATTTATTTTGTTCGAATGCTCTTCTTCTTGTTCATTACATCGCGATCATCATCATCGTTGAAACCACATTGCCTCTTTTTTTTTCTCTTTTATTCTTTATATACAAAGAAATAAGGATGTAATCGAACCTCACACACTCGTATATCTAGACACTTGAACAGTACATGAGAGATGATCGTGCCTGATGAGTCGTCGAGCACATCTCTCGAGATGGCATCGACTTTGCATTGCTTTTGCGTGTTCAAGTCTCTTATTTGATTGACACGCGTGCCACATATGACGATAATAAATAGGCACGTAGTTTTTGTCTGTCAAAGGCAAAAAAAAGAGAAGAAAAAACGAGAAACTTCATCTTTCATTTCTTTGCAGGTGCGATAGAAACCAGCTGCTTAATACTCATCTAGTCATGCATAAGAGAATATGTGTGTGTATACGGTGAGAGAGTCGCGACGTTTCACGGTTAGGCAAAGAAATGATGTCTCTTTCTTCCCACTCATATTTCTAATGAAATAAACTGCATATACTATATACGAATACATGCATTTAGTAGACGTGCACGTTTACATCTTTCGCCCTTATTATTTTGTCACGACGTCGTGTCACATCGAACACTATTATCGTTAACTACAGTACGCATTTCAATCATAAATTAATGCAATGAAGACCCCAGTTTTCATTTTCTTTTTATCTAAATGATCGTGCGGTCAAAGGAAATGAACAGGAGCAAAAGATGAGAGTAAACGGCGGATATTGAACAGAACGAAAAACTTGAGTATGTCTGTATGATGAATATGAGCACCCGCTGCGACGGTATTGTTATTTTAACTAACATACAACTGAAAAACATCATGTATCTGTCTATTCAAGGAAATCGATGTCTATAGAACAGTTCATTCGTTCCCAGTATCCATTATTCTAACAGTCAAGTTCATCTATCTATCGTTATCGTCATGTTAATTGTTCATTTGTCCTTGAATTTATGTGATCACATACATACAAAACTATACTACACTGGCGATGATGATGTTGCGTGTACACTCATGATTGACGATCATCAGTAGTAGTGTCGATGAGTTAACAACGAGAGTACGTGGGGGTGAATCCTTGTATGAAGAAAAAAAGCCGAAAAGAAGAAGAAGAAGAAGAAGAAGAAGTGCATAGAGGAGGCGAATAGAAAAGGAGTAGTAGTTGTGTGTGATGATCCAAAACGTCCTTGCATAAAGGAAGCAATGTATGCGTAAGTATACATTCTATTCAGGCTGGCATATGCCTGCATACATAACAATATTGATGTCGTAGGGCATCTATGTTTTCTCTTTTTCTTTGTTTCGCCGTTCATTTGTCAACAATAGATCAGAAACACATTAGTTAATGCGTGTATGCCTACGTTCATCATTTATTTCTAGATCTTTTTTATTTTTTATTATATCAAATTTCATGTTTGTACACAATTAAACACATTTTTATTTTAATTAAAAACATTCATCTGACTTGAACAAGATACTTTGATGTTACATTCTTTTTTTCTCTTGAAAAGTGCCGCATTTGCATTTATATATGCATATTCCCTCCTTCTATTTTTCCCTATTATAAAACTAATCATTGAAAGTTGACCTCTCTGATCAAGATATCGTTATCGTAAATGTATGGCGAAGAGAGAAAAAAAACTATGTTCCTTGAAGTCGTCATATATATATGTAGATCGATTATCAAGTTGTCGGTAAACTAGGGAGAATAAGAAGAGCGAGGAGAGAGAGAGAGAGAGAGCCTGAATGTGAGAAAAAATCAAGCAAGCGTGTAAACACAACTGGCATGGCATCTCTGGTTAATATCTCAGAGTTAGACTTAATTATTCACTCATCTAAAATAGCAGACACGTAGTCAATAATCTTTAACGTGTTGTGTGTTACTGACAATGATCGATCATGGACATCCGTATGTATAGTCTGTAATATGATCGATATGTTGAGCAGGTAGATATATTTCTTTTGAATTAAAGATTACATATTCTAATCCTCAATTGTTCATTCATTTTTGTGATATTTCGATATTCAGTAAAGAAATCGATAGAGACAGAGCGAACAATCGAGCGAGAAAGAGAAAGAGATCGTCATAGTCTTTTTTTCTCTCTCTTCTCTTCCTCTGTAAAAAAGAAATGAAACAGAGGAATAAGAATCAGCTTTCGTGTACATACATGCATACGTATAGAGACGGCACTGTCTGAAGTGATTTGTTTTAGATGAGATTATTCCTATGAAATGCAACCATTTGTTGAACAGCCTCAGTTCGTTTTTGAACCAAAATCTTCGTTTATAATCGAAAGTCGACCTATTAAACTTGAATGTAAAGCGATACGTACACGACAAATATTTTTTAATTGTGATAATAAATGGGTACCTGAACATGAACATACAAAATCAACTGAAACAAATGTAAGTTTAACTGTTTTTTGTTGAATTTGTCAAACATAAGGTCAAATGAAAACAAAAAAATAATATAGGATAAAGGTGTGATTACTATCGTAACGTCAATTGATATTACAACTGAACAACTTGAAGGTCAACTTGATTCAAATGGATATAAATGTTTTTGTCAAGCATGGTCGGCAACAGGTGGAACATTGAAATCTCGAACAGCAACAATTGAAATTGCTTGTAAGTATATTGACATTTATTTAGTAGTAGTTATTAGTAAAGACAACTTATCCTCTAATTAGATCAAACTCAAAATAGGATGATATTTATTCTCGAATGATTTTGTTGTTTTTTCTCACTTCTAGATTTGGATAAAATATTCGAATGGGAACCTTTACGAACAGATAGTGTGATTAGTAAATCGGCTGAATTACGTTGTCGTCCACCAAGCGGTAATCCATATCCGAAAGTAAGATATATATATATTTATATGTATATATATATTATATAATCCTATATATATATATATATATAAATAAACAGATCATCATCACCATATAGAGGTTAATTCAGTTAGTTTGCTTTCATACATATATATTGTCGTAATACCATCAGTTCATTATCATAACACGTCTTCTAGAACAAAGTATACTCGATCGATTATTCAACGAATACATATTTAGAATGTTGAGATACTCGACACCTCGAAGGGCAGTATGCCTGTCAGTTGTATTGGTGCACTTAGATTCTCATCTACTTGCCAGTTGTTACCACATATACTCAGACGAAAGTACATTCGCAGAGAGTAGTCGATGAACTAATCATTACATTGTCATAGTCATACTTGTACAAATGAAAAGCAAAAGAAAAGGAAAAAATTAAATAGGTGTACTTAACACAATGATTGAATAAGCGACAAAAAAAAATCTCTTTTTATTTGTTTATTTAAGATAGCATGGTTAAAAGATGGTAAACCAGTTGAAACAAATCGCAATGGAAGATTTATATTATCAAATGAAAATTCTTTACTTATTGCACAAATAAAACAGTCCGATGCTGGTAATTATACATGTGTAGCATCGAATCTAATTGGAACATATTCAAGTGAACCAGCTGAACTTATTGTTCATGGTATATAAAAAAAAAAAACGTTGTTTTCCTTTTTTGGAAAATCTAAATAATTTTCATTCTACAGAGGACCGTGGATGGTCAGAATGGCAAACATTTTCAGAATGTAAAGGTATACCATGTGGTATTGGTCGTCAACGTCGTCTACGTACATGTCTTAATCCACCGACAATTACAAATCGACCTAGTTGCGATGGTGATCATCTGCAGGAGAGAGAATGTCAAGTAGCCTGTCCTAAAGATTCAGAATCGCCGTCGGGTGTTATTATATCAACAGGTTTGATTGATTTATGAATTGTAAAGAAAAAGAAATATTCCATTTTCATTCTTTCCAGATAATACATTTTCTGATTGGTCATCGTGGGCAGAATGTGCAGGTACTCCATGTAAAGTTGGTCGTCAACAACGTATAAGAACTTGTTTAACATCATCAATAAATGATGAAAAACAATCGATTTGTAATGATGAACAAATACAAGAACGTGATTGTTTAGTACCATGTACGAATAATAAAAGCTCATCGTTATTTTCTCCTGTTCGTTCATTATCAAATGGTAAATAAAAGATTTGAGAAAAAATAGATTACATTCATTTTTCTATTCGAAGGCATGTATACAAATTGGACTGAATGGTCAAATTGTCGACCATCGGATTGTACATCAATACGTACACGAACGTGTTTACAAGAACCATGTCTGGATTATTTAGTTGAAACTCGAACATGTACAGGAAATCAATGTTCAAGTAAGCGATTCACTTGATCTATCTTTTTTCTTCGTCTTGGTCGGATATGTTATTCAATTCAATTATAACAAGAGGCAGGCGTCTAGTCACATTTCCGAGACTCTTAAATAATTCTATTGTCTGAGCATTGATTATTTCAACTTTTTCCTTTTTTGTCTGTTTAGATAATAATAATAATAGTAGTACTTCACTTCTCGTTTCTTCGTCTGCTCTTAATGTGATCGTTTATTCATCGATTGGTATCGGTGCTCTCATCTTTCTTTTACTAACAATATTATTCTTCTCAATTTGTTGGCGTCGGCGACAACGTATACCAACAAAAAAAGGTAATTTCTTTTCAAACCATTATATAACCTTCATTTAATTATTCTATTATCATATTCTTCCGCATTAATAAGTTTCTAGACCAAACATAGCGACATTTGTGCACTTATAAATAAATATCTGTTTTACCTTTTCTGTTTTTCTGCTTGTCTGCAACAGCTGAACTTTACATGTATGTAGTCATAAAGCGGCAAAGAGTGTAAATTGCTTAAAAAGAGGTCTTTTATATATATATATATATATATATATGCTACGCATACTTATTGTTTGAATAAAACAATGAAATTGAGATCAAACTGACAGATAGCAATCTGTGCGTGTGTGGACAGAAGAATACCGCAGAGATAATTGTAGTGCTTGTGATTGTGCCGGCGGTCAGTCAGCCGGGCCACTCGATAGATTAACGAACTGAGAATGAATGCATGAAAAGAGAAGAATAAGGAAAGAAAATGGGAGGAACGCTCATCATCTGCACCATGTGTATCAATTTGCTCAATACGTTGACAATTGTTGAAAAGAATTTTGATGATTTCTTTTTTTCTGTTCTTCTCTTTGTCATATTTAATGAGAATAATCAATCGAGGAGAAAATAATCAATCTCGACGTACTAGAAGTAGTGAAAGAAAAATCAGCTAGACGCTTATCTTGATCGTTTCTTTTTTTGTATTTTATTTAGATACTCTTATCTGTTTTTTGCATGATAAAAACCAAGACAAAACAATAAAGAAAAAAGAGGACTGACTTTTGTATACGATGTATGATTAGTATTCATCAGCGTTTACAATGAAAAACTTTCAAAATAAAGTCTGCGCGAAAAGTTTTGAAGGAAAAAGATTTTGAAGATAAATTTTATAGACTGTACAAGAGATTTCTTCGTTTTTTGTAATACAAGTAACAAAATAGTCGAATAGGCGAGATATGTAAACTCTTACACCAGACATTTTCTGACATTTTAATGTTAATATGATACTCTTGAAGTTAATCATGTATTAACACAATACAGGGTTATAGTAAAAAATAGCGTTCAATCTCGAGAATTGAGTCATAAGTTCAAATAAAACAAAAATCGAAGAAGAAGAAACTCAAGTATAGTTGTAAAATCAAATTGTTGATTAAGTAACGCAAATAGAACGCTGATATCATATTGTATAATAGTTGATGTCATGCATTTTTCTTAGATAACTATCTGATATTGAATGTAGGATAGCCTTCGATACGTATCCAAACGGTGCAATGTACTCGCGCACATGTATAACACCAGTCATAAAATAATCCTTGGCGAGTCATTAATGATTGTGCGTTCCAGATCACTCATACGATAGCCTCGAAACTCTATTTTGACATATGAATCAATTATAATATATGGAAGCTTCTAGACATGGATCGCAAGTTCTCTATAAATTAGTTTGACCTTCTACTAGATCTAGGACTATGCAAAATAATTATGTATGTCTTATTAGGTTTAACAGCTTGTATAACATCCCATGGTGTCAGTAGTAATGGTAGTAGTCACTTGGGCGTATATCATAATGAAAGAAATGAATATCCATTTTATTATTCAATTCAACAAGATACAACATCAACACGATCATGTGCATCTCAAAATAATTCTGTTTCATTAACAAATTTTGATTCTGGATTAGAAAAAGAAAAAATACTTCTGTTAAATGAATCTCCATTAACTAAACAGATCTATTCGATTAAATCATCTAATCATCCGATAACATTGAGTACGGCAAGTTATGCATCGAATCAATTGAAATATCCATCATTAGCAAGTCAATCGATTTCGCATGAAAACAATTTAAATTTAATCTATGAAAATATTCTTCAATCACTACCTGCGCATACAGATTTACGTTATTTTGCTGTATCAATATTGAATAATAAAGGTTGTCGTCTTGAAATTCCGAATACAGGCGTTTCATTGATTATTCCTGAAGATGCTGTTCTACTCGATGATGATCATTTAATTTTCATAGCTTTGATTAACATTGAAAATAATATGCCAATATTAAATAATGGACAAACACGTTTATCACCTGTTGTATTAATTGGTCCTGCGGAAATTACATTACTTAAGCCAGCTGTTCTTTCATTTGAACACACAGCGGTGTTGGAATCATCATGGAAATTAAATTTAATGTTCAGCAATGATGTTTTCAATTGGAAATCCATACTTACCTATGGACAAGAAAATATTTCTACGCCGGTTTATTTACAATTTAATAATCAACAACAAGCATTTATTCTAGTAAGTGAATCTCATTTTTGTTCTCTCGAAAAAATCAAACGTCTATATTTTTCTTTTTTCATAGCTTGAAAGTATGGGTGCATATTCTTTAATAGGTGAATCAATATTAAATCAGCATGCATCAAAATATGTCCAAATGGTTCCATTCTTTAATCGTTCGTCATCAGAACTAGGCTCAAATGAAATCGTATCAACATTACGCTTACGTTTTCTTGATGCAACATCCGATGCGTTAGAACGCTGTTTAACAGAAGAATTTTCGTTACAAAATTATCTATGTGATAAACCAAAGCAATTTATTATACATGATTACGAAGATCAAATATGTATTAATGTTGATTTAGAATTATCATCAACATCAAGAATTAATATTGGCTATAAAGAAATATCATTGAAAACATTTTGGTCAACACGATTCGACCGATCTTGTTTTATTTTCATTATACCGAATTTACATATGAATAATGAACATACATCAGCAACACCTATTGATCATTTAGCTATGCAAATTGATGTTTACCAACCGACCATATTAGATAGTGCATTACACACGCGTCTATGTATTAATACACTTGGTGTAAGTAAAATACTTGTGAGAGAGAGAGAGAGAGAGAGAGAGAGAGAGCGAGA